>CAUYON010157580.1:0-27878 GCA_963573935.1 Arctocebus calabarensis
TCCCAGCTACTAGGGAGGCTGAGGCAAGAGAATCGCTTAAGCCCAAGAGCTGGAGGTTGCTGTGAGCAGTGTGACGCCACGGCACTCTACCCAGGGCGATAAAGTGAGACTCTGTCTCTACAAAAAAAAATAAAAATAAAAAATAAAAATAAAAAGAACTATAATTTTATGATATTAAATATTCCTAATTATACTCTGAATTCACTGATGGATTTCTCAAAAATTTGTGAAATAGGCAATCCAACTTCATAGTTATTACTGATTTTATCAGTAAGTTACTTTTAAAAATGTAATAGTAGGACATTTTTCTACAACTGAACAGAAGATCAAATCTTGGTCTACACCAACAAAAGAGAAAAACAACTGGAAATAATAATAGCTGTCCATTAAAATACAGAGTTTCTACTTAATATTGAAATTAAAATATACTTTACTTTTTTAAAAGAGCACATATATACATAAGAAATATAGGTTATGGCTATATGAAAATCATGTACAATATACCATTATAAGCAGCATGTGATAGTCTCTGTAACTGGTGGTTCAATTTTGGTACTTTTACTGTTTTGAAATATCAGTTGAATTAACTACAGACATTTTGATAGTTTCCTATAAAGTCTAAAGACATAATTGGATTTTATGGAGAATTCTCAATACTAACAGAAAACACATGCAAATGGTTTTTAAATAGATATTAAAAGAAGTATTGATGCAATGCAACTGTATTTTGCAGCATCACACTTAATTATAAGCAAAAATTACACAGTCCTTTGGGAAAAGATCATTGATTACTTGGGCTATCCTCAGACAAAACTTGAACTATTAGGTTCTCAGACCATAATAAATGCATTTTATATTCTGATTTTTTTTTCTTTTTGATAGGTAATGGATTTCTGACACCAAAAAGTTTAAAAACTTATCCCTTTCCCTTGACCTTCCTGTGACTCTTTATCCTTTCCTAATGTATTTTACATAAGGGGCCCTTTCTAAAAAGGTATGTATTCTCGCATGTATATATACTACAAATATGCTAGGTGGAGATCTCATGGTCTTCATTAAGGCATGCAATACTAATTGTGCATCTGCTCTGTATAAAACACTAAGCTAGAAAGTGGGATCAATAAATAGAGAAAGACAAATAATAAAATGTAATAAACCAACATTTTAGCTTATTGAACATCTTTGGCATAGTTGATGAAAAGTATATGTACACAATGAACTAGATAGAGTCGTAAGAAAGTTTGACTTGGGGATGGCTATGCCTAGGAGTGATTTTTATTTGACATTTATTGAGAAATTACTTTGTGCTTGGTTTTGTGGAAAGTTTTAGATTAAATATATAAAATGTCTTGTATCTAATCACTTTAGACAAACTTAAATAGACATTTATGTGCTTAAAATAGAACATATTAAAAAATAAAAAAATTAAATAAATTAGAACATAGTTATGTCTGACTGAACATGTCTTCTGTTGTGGTTTTAAGCTTTAATAAAGGAGATGCTCAGGAATACATTTTTATCTACTTACTTCTATGCTTCTTTATATAAAATATACTTTTCAAGAACTAAATCTACAGACTTTTTTTTCTCTGTACATAAATTTCTGGGCTTGGAATAATTCATTTGTTTCTAGTTATCTTAACAATTATCATATAATTCTCTAAAACAAATTAATTTTAATTAATTTCAGTATTAAAAAGCAGCCGACTATGGTATTTTCAGAAAATGGCTCCCAGTGTTATGAAATAAATTCCACCAAAAAAAGGTGGGGATCCAATTGATGAAGAATGCTTCAGTCAGAGGGAGTGGCATGCACAAAGGCCAAGTGGGAGAGAGAGGAAATGACAAGTCTAAGGAAAGAAAAGTGATTTTAATCAAATTGCTGCAGAATTGAAAGGTGAGATTTAATGCCAAATAAATCAGCAGGAACAAATCATAAAAAGCCTTCAACACCCTATTAAAAAATTAACCTGAATATAACAAAGGGAACATGGATTCATCTTGAGGGAAATAACACCAAATCTGCATTAGATATAATGGAGAGTTAAGGTTCTTGTACTTGGTTCTTGTATTTGAAAACTGGCAATAATGTAAGAATTGGTTAAAATAAATAAATAAATAAATAATTGCTGGGCGGCACCTGTGGCTCAGCGAGTAGGGTGCTGACCCCATATACCGAGGGCTGCGGGTTCAAACCTGGCCCTGGCCGAACTGCATCAAAAATTAGCCGGGCGTTGTGGTGGGCACCTGTAGTCCCAGCCTTGGGAGGCTGAGGCAAGAGAATCGCTTGAGCCCAAAAAGCTGGAGGTTGCTGTGAGCTGTGACTCCACAGCGCTCCACCGAGTACGATAGAGTGAGACTCTGTCTCCACAAAAAAAAAAAAAAAAAATTGGTAAAAAAAATCACAGAGGACACAAATGTTAACTGTGGTGTGGACACTAAGTGTGTGATCCTCTCACGTCGCATGGTTGTAGGTCTTAGCAGTTAACGTGGTTGCTATGCACTCCTCTGGGATTTGGGAGGACAAGAACTCGGAAGACATAGTTCTTGATAACTTTGCTGATTTGTTCTACATTCGATTCCAAAAGCAAATGGCTGAACACAGTTAAAAATCAATATGGGTATGCATGGCCATACAGCGTGGAATTACACACATTGAAGATGCCAAAGATGTGTGCGTGTGGGGGGGGTGAGGGATGAAAAGATACGAGATGTGTAAAATGCACACAATTTGGGTGATAGGTACACACAAAAAAGCCCAGACCTCACTGCTATACGATATAGCCATCAAACAAAACTGCATTTTTACCCACTAAATCTATAGAAGTAAAGGAGGAAAAAAGATCTAGTGCTGGCACAGAGAGCATATTGACCAGTTTGGGCTATAGGACCATAACATGTTCTTTCAGAGATATGGGCTAATGAGAGAACACAAAACTAAATGTATGAATATAAGTGTGTATACACATATAGATGGGGAAAATATCTGAATAATTCAGTTGAGGCTCTACAAGTCCGATGAATTTAATATGATTCTGAGGTGTAATTATAGCTGAAAACGTTTTTTGCGAGGCTGCATTAGGTTATATAAATGTGCTGAACTAAATGCATCTGGTCAGCTGGAAATAAGCCTGAAATAGGAAAATGAGACAGATCTATTCAGAAAGTGGTTCTATGCAGAAATAATTTGTCTTCCTGAAGAATAACCTGACCATGGACAGTTGTATGCAACGATGAAAAGAGCTAGGGTAATTACAAGAAAACAATATTTCTGTGAAGTCTTCAGGATTATTTTGAGACTCTGAGGCATCGCAAATATGAGGAAGAACACTGTAGATCTATACAGAACATCACCAAGTCCTCATGTAGGAAAGGCATCGCAGAACCTTCCTCAATCCATCCCACCACAGTGGGGGTACATCAAAATATTGACATTTCTTATAAATATGCCAGGGAATACATTTAAGATATTAATGGAAAATTTTGATTTTAAATAATGAAGGGTACAGGCTTTTTATCTCCATTAAAAGCTAATTTTCTTTCTTTTCCTTTCTTTTTTATTTCTTTTTCATTTGTCTCTTTTTTTGTACAGAGTCTAGGTCTGTTACCTCAGGTAGAGTACAGTGGCATGGTCATAGCTCACTGCAACCTCCAGTTCTTGGGCTCAAGCAATCCTCCGGCCTCAGCCTCTGAGTAGCTACTACAGGAAGGCACCACCAAATGGGGTCATTCTTGCTCAGGCTGCTTTCTAATTCCTGAGCTTAAGTGAACCTCCTGCTACAGCTTCCCAGAGTCCTAAGATTACAGCCATGACCTACCATCCCTGTTCTTTAAAACTATTTTCAACATCCCAATACATGCAGAACTATTTTAGGCACTAACTCAGTGGCCGTCTACCAAATTTAAATTTAAAATATTAGTAAATAATTTACTTTTTCTCACATAGTTTTGTAAGTACATACCTTGTGTCCTAACATTCAGCAAGATTCTCTCAAATGAGACACTATTATTCTTCTGCTTTTAGCATGGTAAGTATTCAATAACAAGATGGAGAATAATTACATCAATTTTGTGTATAAGACCCAAGTTTCTCTGATCCAAGGCTTGTCCATAGCTTAATGGCCAATTTATGTCCTCCAACTTAACTATACCTTCTACAAATATTTCAATCTTATCAGTTGCTTACTATTCTGAACCACTAGAGTAATTCTTGGTTTCTCAGAGTTTGCCCTGAGATATATTCCACATATACTTTTTATCACAGTGAGCTGCCTTAAAACTGAGAGGGGTGGGGTAAAAACACACCTAACAGGAACAATGAATACTATTTGGGGGATGATCACATTTATAGCCCTGAATGAAGACGTGTGTCAAAGACATTGTTAACAGTTTTTGAAATTAAAAAAAAAAATCTTAGCAGAATTAAACACAAAGCAAACCTTGAATAAGGTTTTCTACAATGAAATAAAACATATTATTTTGTCAGTATATTCTGAAGTTGTGTGGTCTATCCATGTTGGTGAAGAGGAACATGGTATGCTTGTATGTCGGTCCCTCCCTGCATGAGTTCCACTGAATGAGTGGACGCATAGGACTGATGACTATCAGGTCAGGGAAACGGAGACGTCCTCAGAGATTATCTTGGTTTGGATGACTTGATAAAATTTCAAATAGTAAATAAATATATAAATAAATAATGATGAGCATATGATTTGGGGAAAAAAGTTGAATTTTGTATTTTTCAAGTTAAGTTTAGACATTTATATGTATTGTACATGGAAGTTACCAATAACCATTTTAAATGTGATTGTTACTATTTTCAACCATCAGATATTAACAGCTATCATTTTATGAAGTGTTGCAATATTTCAAGCAGCATACTAAGAGAGTTATATAACTTTTGCCCTACTGTCTTTCTCCATGACTAGCCCCCACCCACCCACATTGCTATTTCCCTCTCTCCACCCCTTTTTGTTTCGGGCACTCCCTCTTTCTCTCTGCAGAACTCTCCTCTGAGCCTGCGGTGGTGGCATGGAAGAAGTGGGGTTGTCAGGTGCACCAGCTGCAGCACCACTGCCAGCAAATGCTCTGTCTAAGGCTCTGGAGCAGCTGCAACTGTCACCTGGGGAAAGTTCAGGAGCCTGGGAAAGGAGGAGTAAGATGACAGGAGGAAGAGAGGGTAGAATGGAAGACTCTCCCTTCAGTTCTAACCGGTACTTCTGGCCTTCTAGCCCCGGAGTTTCAGGACAAGTTAAGACACAAGGTTCGTCAATAAGATGAAGGGTCAGCTGTGGGCTGGCCCCACCTTGCTGACAGTGCCTGCCTCAGAGCCCTTGCCCTCAGGTGCTGGGGCTCTGCCCGAGTGCAGGATCTTTAAAACCTGTGGAACCCTATCTATATAGTCATTAACTGTAAGGATATGGGCAGTCTTGAGAAATCCAAAACCTGAGCCTTGAGTGTGGGCAGCCTCCTGTCTGCGGTCCCCCAAACACATCCCTTGGGGGAGGGTAGACCCCTCTAGTTTTTCTGTGGAGCAGACATGACAGTGTCAGGCCTCCTCTGAAGAATTGGTGGGAAAGAGGAATTTTCCCCTTATCTCCACCTGCAGGTGTTTCCCTCCTTGCTCAGGGTACAAGCCCTTCTACACATATCTCCGGGCTAAAGCTGTTCCCTTGATCTCGGCCCTGGCCATTATACAAATCCCCACAATGGGTATTTTCTTTGATGTTTACTTGGCAGGGATTGGCCTGGTTAATGTTTTTCCCAGGCCTTGCACACAGCTTCTGCTATGGCCATTGCTCGTCAGGGTATTTACAGACCCATCAGGAAGGTTTGCAAGCTGTATCTCTTACCGACCAGGCTTTCAGTAAAATCAGAAACTGCTCAGACAAGTAATTTAACTATTAATGTAAAAAGTAGGCTAGCTAAACTGTTTTTATTCTGCCTGGCTCAGCTTATTTCTCTGTTTTCCCCCTTTTCTGGGGGTGTTTTCCCTTGCCAAGAATGGGGTCTTTATTCCCCATTCACCCTGCACTCAGGCATCAGTATGGACACAGAATCCAGCCTTCCCTCACCAGAATATCATAGTGGTCCCTGTGCTGTCTACAGGACTGATGACTGCTGGTCCAGGTTTGGTAATCACATCCTCCTCAGGCTCTCTTGTGACCACACCCTCATCAGCTCAGACCTGTCCCATTTCAGCCCCTATGATTGTCTCAGCTCCTCTCCCTGGCTCAGGTGGTCCCTGACCTCTCCAAGGAGGCATTAACCCTAACACAGGAAGGAGGCAGAGGTGATGGAGATGGCCGCAGGGCTCCTCTGCTTTGCTCCCCACCCTCCACTGGCCTAAAGAAGAAGCAGATGTTGGAATCAGGGCTGCTTGAAATGAATGACCCCTTTGTCCTCTCTCCTGGGGATAATGATGACCATCAGAAACATGGCAAGACCTACAGGTACCAGATGTGCTCACTGACATGCTACTCAAAATCTGAGATGTAGATCCACTCCAAGTCACACACTGAGTCACACACAGAGACCTACTAGTGCCCACATTGTTCCAAGATCTTCACCAAAGCTCCTATCTGGCCCAGTTCACCCATACACTCAGAGGCTATTCCCTCCTTGTACCTTCTGTGAGAAATCTTTCTGCCAGCACACCCACTTTCAGCAGCACATCCATATTCATTCTAATATGCACCCGGTGACCATCAAGCCCCACAAGTGTAAGGTAAGTGTAGGGTCAGTGTCTACACGGGACAAGTTTCTATGAGGTCATAGCATTTCCTTCCCTTGAGAACCAACCCCCAATTAAAAAGCTTTGCTGGGGATGGAAGGCTGCTAAATGACACCAGCATCTCAGTATTCCCCTGCCAATCAGGAGGGCTGATGCTCCTTTTGAAGAGGAGTAGATAATCAGGTTCTTGTGAAGGAAAGCTGTGCCCAAGGCCCAAGGAAATATGGCCAAGGCTTATCAAGGAAGAGCAGTTTTCCCACCAAAAGTTGGAGAAAGACAGGCTGACATGTGGTCCCTCGGGGGCCAGGGATTCTCAAGGTGGTCAGGGTGGCTTAAAATGTGAGTTATGGTTTTCTTTGCAGCCACTCCCCGCCCTTCTCTGCCAGCCAAGCCCGTATAATCTCTGTCATCCCAACCCAACACCCAAAGAGCGTTTTGTGAGAGTTTTGTTTTCTCTATGTATCCCCCAAGCAAGGGTTGTGGCAGAGAAGGGAGAGTTCAGGGCAACACCAGGATTGGACTTAGTCCCCTAGGTTTCACAGTCAGATGCTGGACATGGATTCATATATAAATACCCACACACACATACACAATCATCACGGCCATCTTTGTTGTAATAATGCTTGTGTTTATAAATGCCTTATCTCTGAGAATTTTCAAATTTGATGTTTTAGTTTTGTCTTTTTATCCACCCTGTCCTCTGGTCATGACATTTTTATCTCTTTTTTTTTTAATCGTGGCAGATTTCAGAGAAAGGGAAATTAAAAAAAACATAAGGAAACCAGTCATTATAAAGCAATTAAAAAATGAAGAAAAAAATTTATGTACAAACTAAGGAGTGTTTTTAAAACATTGTATACAAATAAAATCATATAAAAGCCTGTATCAGTTGTTGCTTTCTATGGCTAAATAGTATTCCATTGTATATATACCACAATTTCTTTATCCACTTCCACTGATGTACATTTGGGGTTATTTTCAGTTTCAGGATATTGTGAATAAAGTTATCATAACAAAGCAAAAAAAAAAATAAAATAAAACAAAAGGAAAAAAAATAAATGTAGAAGAGTAGAATCTCTGGGCCATAAAATACGATTTCATTAATGATGTGTGAGAAGCCCAGCGCCTCTCACTTTTGCCAGCGTTTGATATGATGAGACTTCTTTAACCCTAGTCACTGTGTTGCATAAGCAATATCTCATTCTGGTTATAATCTGCATTTCCTTTTTTTCTTATATGATTCCCAAATTTATTAAAAGGTAGCTCTAATTCATTCACTTTGTCTATCACATACTTATTAATTTGTACATTAATACATAAAATTTTATTTAGCCATTTTTCTAATTTTGGATGCTACAACTGTTTCTAGTTTTTCATTCATACAAAACAAAACTGTACCTTTTTGTACGTTTATGTGTAGAAGAACCTGTAAATTTGAGATGCTTATTTTCATCTTTAGATTTCTAAAAAGATATGTATTGGTTGATAATTATATTAATCAGTAATGTTGATTTCAATTACTTTTTAACTTCTTGCACACATCCTTCTCAATGTTTAACAGTATGTATGCACATACACATGTGTTTGTAATAGTAATATATTCAAATATCTAATTTTACTTAAGAGTTTTCTCCTATATTGACAAGTCAGTTTCCATATATAATTTCTTTTTTTCAATGTCCAGTAGTACCAATAATATATTATTCTTATAAAAATTGTTAAGTGATAACTATTTTTTACTAATCAGTTATTGTATGAGGTGTAATATTTTTCTTAAAGATTTAATAAAACCGACCTATAAATATTGTCTAAATTAATTGCCTTTTGAAGATGAGTAGTAATAAGAATAAAGTTATAATGTTTTTAGCAAAAATTCATTGTATATAATCAAACATTTATTTAGATATTTCAAATAATTTACTCAAGTTGTAAAATTCATTTTTTACTAAATATGTCAATTTTAATCCCTCTTTTTAACCTTTTGGGACCTAAAATTCATCATATTAACTTATAACATTTTGTATAAAAATATGCTGAGAGAACAGAACACCTTTTCTGTTCAACTATTCTTTTTGGTTAAATTAGTTGATTGGTTGATTGTGTTTTGTTTATTTTGTTCTTTGTTGGCATTTAGCTTCTTACAGGGAGAGACTTCACATTTGTGAGACGTCTAGCTTTGTTTTTTTAAAAACTTTCTAATTTTATTTATATCTTTATTTTTATTTATTCTAATTCTCTATTTTCTCCATATATGTTTTTCTTAATTCCCCAAATCTTTGGTATTTCATTTTTGCTGCTCTTCTAATTTCTGTTTTAATCAAATACTTCCACAACTATAGCTTTCCTATCTAACTCTATAGGTTTTTTTCCAAATTATTCAGTTACATTGTAGTTTCCTCTTTAATCCATGAGTTAAAGACATGTTAATAGCTTCAAAAATTTTAATTTATAAAACATAATTTTGATTAATGGTTGCAGTTTTAGTACTTTGTCAGAGACTGTCTTCCACACTTCCTACATTTTTTTTATATTTATAGGAATCTCTTTTTTGAATAGCATATATCTATTTTTTCTATTTTAAACATGTATTTGATGAGTTGTTACAATGTTATTCACTTTTTTAATTGTTATTTTATCTATACTTTATTAATTTCTTTTCTATTTTATTACATAGCTATTTGTGGTAGAGGCATAAAAGGATATCACATCATAATTATGGTTTTATCTTTGTTAATTTACTTTATACGATACAATGTTTTATGGATAAGTAAGAATAAGACAATGATCATTATCTCTGGTAAATTTTGTATAGTGTTTAAACTTTCATGATAACTTACTTTCCATCTGATAGTTGCATATACTATTTGTTTGTCTTTTTTTGTTATTATGTATTTTTAATTAATTTATTTTTTATTTTTTGTCTTTATAAAAATTTAATTTTATTGCAAGTGTTTAACATGAAATCTACCCTCTTAACAAAATTTTAAGTGTATATTACTGTTGACTATAGGTATCATGTGGTACAAGAGATCTTTTGAGCTTACTTATCTTGTTAACTAAAACTTTAGGTTCATTAATTAGTAACTCTCCATTTCCCCCATTCTCCAGCCCCTGACAACCACTATTCCTTTGTTTGATTTAATGAATTTGACTAATTTAGATATTTCACATTAATAGAATCATGCATTATTTGTCTGTGATGGACTTTCCATAATGTCCTGACCATTCATCCATGCTCTTGAATATTGAAAAATTTTCTTCTTTTTAAATCTGAATAGTATTCTGTTGCTTGTATGTATGTATGTGTGTATGTATACACACAAACCACATTTTTCACTCTCCATACATCTCTTCATGAACATTTGAGTTGTTTCTACATTTGGCTACTGAATAATGAATAATGAAAAGTGAATAATGTTGCAAAGAACGTGAAGAGTGCTAATATCTAAGATCATGATTTTGAATATATACATACTTCCAAACACATATATACACACACATATACACAGAGAGATACATGTAAATATACACACATGCATGTAAGTAAAATATCCTTATCCTGCCCCACTTTCTAATCTCACTATCCCAAGTACTCAAGACTCAAAGAGAGGCATATGCTGCCAAAATGTCCCCCTTTCCAGTTTATTATAGAAGAAATAGAACCATGATGTACATATAACTACAAACTTCTGTTTTTCACTTGGATATATTGCATAAATTTCTGAGAGTCTGTGTGTGTGTCCACCTGTCCTTGTTATAACTTCTGTATACATGTATCCACACTTAGAATTAGAAGGATATGGTTTACACCACATAAACTCCACTCTTCATCGTGGAATTTTTTTCTTTTCTTTCCTTCTGCAACATTCTTTCTCTTAAATTCTTCCCACACCTGCATGGGCCCTTGGTAAATTTCTTAAAATGCTGCCATGTATCAACTTTAATTTTATCTATATTTATGCCATAAATGAAAATACACACAAAACTGCACAATTTTCAACTTGTTAATAACCATATAGGATCATACACTACAAACTACTCTTATTAAACACATTCCTTCAAGTCAACTTTTACAGCATTGTGCATTATTTTAACATAAAGTAATTAGAGTAATATTCCACAGTATTCATGAGACATAATATATTCAATCATTTTCCTTCTGGTCTACATTCATTCTGTTTCTAGTTATTATTTAAAACTTTTTGCTACTATGTATAGGGCTTCAATATAAACCTCTGCATATATATTCAAATCTACATGTTATTTCATTTCTATGTAATTGATTTCCTGGAGTAGAATTTCTGTGTCAAAAGTCTGCATGCATCTTTGGGTATTTTGTTTTTATTTTTGTTTTTAATTTTAGTAGATGCCTTCAGATTGTTAAAAATATTCTGGCAATTTACATCATTTTTTGAAGAATATAAAACTGCTATTTTCCCTCATCTTTACTCAAAAGCACACATTTTTGCTGTCTTGTGGGTGTTACTCTTTGATAATTTAACTTATATCACCCTGTCTTCTAGAATATGTTCACAGTATTTTTTTGGTTACTTTGATTTGTTCTTCTCTGAATTGTTAGCACATATACTGCTTATTTTCCTACTAACTTATTTTATCTCTTGGCATTTGAAGAACACTTTCTATCTTAAAATGTTTCTTTCTGTCAATGTAACTTTTTTCTTCAGAATTAAGGATTTGTGAATATATATTTGTGATTCATTAATTTTAATATACATTTCCTCTTTTCCAGTGTTCTCGTCTAGTGTAGTTTTGAGGTTGCCTTCACCTGGACCTTGATCTTCAGTCCTAAATTGGGTACCATTATTGGCTAACCTACAAAGATAGATTTTCTTAATTTTTTGTTTTTAGTTTTGGAGGTAGAATCTCACTACACTATCCAGGGTGGAGTGCAGTGGCACAATCATATAACCTTGATGTCTTGGGTCTTCTGTCTTAGCCTTCCAAGTAGCTAGGACTTCGGGTATATGCTACCATGTCTGGCTAAATTTTATTTTGATTGTGAAGACAGTATCTTGCTATGTTGCCCACACTGGTCTCAAATTCCCAGGTGCAAGCAATCTTCTACCTCAGGTTCCTCAAAGTGCTGGGATTATAAGTGTAAGCTATTGCACCTGGCTGAAACATTGAATCATTAAACTAACAATATGGCTCATGTCTTTACTAGAAGACTTTCTACTTGTCCCCTTTTCTGCCCAGGCAATCAGCTTTATACAAACCATAGTTCTACTAACCATCTGATATAACTTTATTCAAGCTTTTTCCACATAAAAAGGTGAAATCATTTCCTCCCCCTTAACTATTGCTTTCCCTTGTCACTTATTTTAGTGAATGAGGCAGAATGTTGTTCTGCCAGTTCTGGGCCTAATTTTTAAAAGAACTAGACTTATTGTATTTGCTTTCTCTCTCTTGGAATTCAGCCAACAAGCAAAAAGTCCAACTACCCTGAGATCACCCTACTATTAAAGAGCCCAAGATAACTTCATGTCCCATTGCCAAGGAAGGAGCAGTCTCCTACATATGAGCAACTAAGCCTTCTAAGAACTTCCAACAGATCTGAGTTCCCACGGAATGCCATCATACTAGTGATTCCCACTGCCTTGGTGATGTGAAACAAAAGAACAGCCCACCTGGGTTGTATCTGTGACAAAAATCATAAAAAAAAAAAACAGTTTTGGTTTTGTTTAAAACCAATGTGTTTTGAAGTTCTTGTGCTGTACTAAATAAATGATGAGTAGTTTTTTGATAATATTCAACAGTTTCAATAAAATTTTTGCCTGGAAAGTAAAATAGAAATTTTTTCTTTGTAATGACATTTTCAAAAAAAAGTCAATGTCATACTTGATGGTGATATCCAGATACCCTCTAATTAACATGAGATAAACAGGAAATGATTACTGTCACCATTAGTATTTAATGTTAAAGTAGACAGTCTGGTCAATACAAACATATACTTAATAGAAGGCAGAGTATAAGGAGTATGAAAAAAAAGTCAGCTATTAGTGTGAATTAATTATATGACTTTTTACCAAAAAAAAAAAAAAATTAAACCAAAGAAAAAAACTAAACAAATTGTATGGGCACAAAGTAATATGTAAAAATAAAGAAGTATCTTTCTAAAAATAGCCAGTTAAAAATTACAATGAATGATCTCAATGAATATACAAAATGAACATACATTGAATATTCAAATGAATATACAAAATCTTAAATAAACAATTCATTAGAAATATGAATAAATGATGGATAAAACATGTAGGAAATAAAGATTAAAATACAATTTTATTTTTAAAATTATTTTATCAAGATAGTTAATTTTTGGAAATAATCCAGTTACTTGTTGGAAAAAACAAACAAACAAATAAATAAATAAATATTAAAATAATGGGGCTACATCAAGTAAGTGTGTTATTGAAAAAAAAAGAAAGACAACCCAAATGGTAATAATTAGGCCCTAATAATAAAACTTTAGGATGTAACATAGTGGCTTGAAAGCCAAAGGAAAATAAGGACTATATAGTCCACTGTGTTGAGATACCTGTTTCAGAACAATAAAAATACAAGAGACCCAAATTATTGTATTTAGATTATATTTTAACTGCAATATAATACTAAGTGTAAAAAATAAAAACAAAGTTTTAAAAGATAGAATAAGATGCAGGTGAATATGCCTCTGTATCAATGTATATACTCAGGACAGGAAGACTTAATAAGAATGCAGTGAGAAAATTCTGATTATGACAGAAATATCATGAAAAGATCAAACTGGATAATTAGCAAAATCTTTGTTTTTAATCCATCAGAGCAGTGCTGTCCAATATGGCTTCCTGAGATAATGGAAATGTTCTATATCTGCCTTGATCAATTGAATAATCCTTCATCACAAGTGGTTATTTAGCAGTAGAAAGGTAGACTGCACAACTAAGGATGTGAATTTTAATGTTATTTAAATTCAAGTAATTTAAATATACATAGTCCCAAGTAGCTAGTGGATACTGGAATGAACAGCACAGCAGAAGATTGCTGAGAATGCAAAGAAAGCTAAGTGCATTAAATTACAGAAAGTGCAGAGCCCTTTGGAAAAGAGAAGACCCGTGTCTATTTTCATCCCTGGCAGAACAGAAGACACGGGAGAAATATTCCAGAAATTTGAGTAAGTAGAATCCAGATAAAGTTTTCAGAAAGTTTTTGATGTGACGGAATTGAATCCTGAAGAACTGAAGAAGGAGTGAGTCTTCCTTCACCATCAACATAATCTTGCCCCTCCACCCCACAGTCTTCACCAAAGGCAAGGAGTGAGTATGCCCAGTCTGGGAACTGGCTCCATCAGGTGAATGTGGTATTGAAAAAAAAAAAAAAAAAAAGAACAACGTTTTAAAAGAATAGAACACTTCTGGGCAGAAGTGTTGGGAGAAGTTTCTCCTGGGGTAGGCAGTGTCTTCCCCAATACCATGTTGCTGAAGGCTGGGGCCCAGCAGGAAATCTCGCCTACTATTTCTCACATTGGTCAAAAGCAAGCCCTTGGCCACTGAAAGGCTAGGAGCAGTGAAATAGATTGGAGGGAGGTCTTAAACATTCCTCAAAAACCACTAAACTGACAGCCTGGCCATAAAGTTTATATCGTATTCTAAGTCCTATCTAAGAAAAAGTTCTAATCCTCTCTTTAAAACGTTTTGAAGGGTTGTGAACTAAAGTTGTGACAAATCGTAGGTGAAGCCAAACTAAAACTTAGACTGAGCCAGTCACCCCACGCAGTTGGTCTGACTGAAGATGAGACACGTAGTTGTCTTTAGAGACATATGATTGACTTCAGTTTCTACTTGATTTATACACACACACACACACACACACACACACACTATTTGGGGTGTCAAAAAGAGAAACAAGGCACAAAAAGAGGCAAGAAGATTCATAGTCAAGAAAACAATCAATATAGTCAACAGAATCAAAAAAAAATACAGATATTTAAAATTATAAAATTAGTCCATTTCTTCTGCTCAAATCTTCAAGAAGTAACCTAACCATGAACTGTTTCATATGGAGTAGACTCTGAGCCACCCAGACTCTGTATCTTGATGAGACAGAGTATTTTCAAGGTTTCAACCTTATTTGCTTTCTGCATTTGAGTTCATTTCAGTTTTAACTGCATGAAAAATGCATTTTGGGTGGGATAATATATTTTTCTTTCTATTTATATTTTATCACCTGCCAGTGTTTAGATATAGACGTATTAGTAATATAAACAACAAATATATGATAGATACAACTTTGACCTACTGGCTCTATTGTTATTATTTGCAATAATTTATCTAACATAACTTTGCTGCATTGAGAATGCATTGCATCTAACACATTAAAACAGGTTATTTAACTGTATGTAGGATAATTTTATTCCTCTATATTTAAAAATTATTCATAATGCTTCCTCTTAACATGTCTGAAAAAATTACATGAGGAAGTATAATTCCACAAGGCATCATTTGTATACATCTTGTGTATTTGTCCACAATGTAGATTTCACATTCCATGGTATAGTTACCAGTTACCTTCCATTAGCTACCGTAGTTAAGTTCTATTCCTTGCAATTCTACCCTTCAATTAGACATTTCCTAGTGAAAATTTAGAATAAACAATCCTGTTTTCTCCCCGTCTTTATTTGTTTCTGTATTTTTGGTTCACTTGTGTGAGGTGAAGCTAACCTTAACTTTTTATATATCATATTTTTGTTTTTCAGAACCTCAGGCATTTTCAGAGTTGGCTAAGGTTGATTAAGGTTCCTAAATTCCATGGTGTTCAAATAGTACATTCGTTCCGAGTGGCCATGATTGTTCCATTTGAAAGTACAGTGGAATATCCAGGCTCAGTGAGCCAGCTCCCTCCTTACACGAAAATGCACACTGGATAAATGCTTCATTTATAATTTAAGCAAATTCCCAAATTTGAGGTGGTTAATAGGAATTTAAATTATTTAAAACTAATTGAAGTGGATTAGTAACATCAAAATCTTATTTATTCCTAAACGGTCCAAAACCCTTGAGTCACTTTCATTTTTTCTTTTTGTTAAATCTTTCATCAATGCTTATGAGAGTCAATGCAAGTAATTAAATTTCAGAATCTAGTATCTATTTTTTTGAACTTCTATTGGATACCTTAATGGGCTAATTTGCGCCAAGAAAAAGAAGAGGTTTTTATTGTTGTATTTATTTTTACCAGACACTGATTTAGCAAACCATAAAACCAAACTATCTATGCCAAACTGGCATATCAAATTAAACATTCAGTATTTAGCCACATTTCTCCAGGGGTGCTGGAGTAGGGAAGAGCACACATGCATTTTGCTAAGTACGAAATGTCTTATGAGGAGCAATCAAACTTCACATTTTGGGGAATCTATCATACTGTCAATCGAGGTAAAATGTGATTGTACACGTCACTCTCAAATCCACTCACTGTGGAGTCTTTGCACGAATTGCTCTGCTCTTGCTGGTACCGTGGAACTGCCGGTTTTACTCATCCTCCTTTCTTCTAACTAGTTATCAGAAAAAAGAACACTCCAGCTGCTTCAGCACATTTTTGTATTTTGTGGGTTCTGTGAATGTATATGCCTGTGTTTAATGTTATAGCTGAGATGTTCTGTCCTCTCCCACATAGCCATATATTTCTAAAAAATCTGTGAAGAAGCAGCTCTGAAAATAAAATGAAATTAACAGGAATTAAATAGAAGTGGTTGTGATCTATAGCACTTACTAGTGCCCACCCCCTTGAAGATTAATACCCACATGCTTAGACAAAAAATAAAATCCACACATCTAATTATTTTTCTATTTAACTTAGTGATAAATCCCTTCACATTGCCTTAATTGACTTAGAAAGGGAAATATAATGCATGGAAACATTGTGTAATAATTCTTATCGCCTGTGAATATTTTAAATCCATCTGTAGTTTTTTTTTGACCCGATATATTTTTATATTCATATGCAAAAGGAACCTTCTGCTCTGCCCACCACTCCCAAAGCAATTGTTAGGTAAATTTCAAGTCCCAGAGATAAACCTTTCCTGCCAATTAACTGTTTATTGAATTGATTTATAAAATATACCAATTTCTCCTGCCACTCTTAATCTAACCCTTTAAAAACTTCTATACTTTAATTGTTGATGCATGTGACCAAGTTATAGTTAATTTGCAAATTTAATGAAATGCACAGAGCAACACTCAAAGCTTAACAACATGGGTTAACGGAAAGCCTGAGGTTTGTTTTTCATCTTTTCCCTTTCTGAAGATGAAAAGGAAATGCAAGCTTAAGTATTATAGGTGAAAAAAACTCAGAGAATAAAACAGAAAAAGCTTAATTTTTCAGGATTCTAACCACTGAGCTTTTAATAACTATAGATAATCTCAATTGGAAATTTATGCTCAGAGAGTTTCATATTATACTTTATAATTATTGTTATTTTTTGTCTCCTAAAATAGACTGAATTTCTTACGAACAGGGAAAATGTGTAGTGCCAGGTTCATGATAACCCCATAAATACTGTTGGTAAACATATGTATGAACATTATTTGAAAAGAAGTTTTAAACATACAGAAAGTTGATAAACATGGATTAGTGACATGCAGGCAATCAAAGAAAATGCAAAAAGACTATCTTCACAGTCTCTGAATAACTTTTCCATAAGTAACTTTAGATATTGGCAGGAAAATAGCTGATTCCATTGCATAATTAAAATAATAGCTAACCAGCTGGAATCTCTTTGCTATTCAGATCCCTTTTACTCATAATGACCTTTTCATAAGCCAATGCAAGCAACTGAGAATCCTGACAACAAAACATTCTGACCCAATTATATACCATTTGCAGCTGTTTCAATCTGGAATTATGCTGGACTCAGTAAATGAAACTTAAAGAATATATAACCTATTTAAGAACTTGGGGTATCTAAGGATGCCATGCTCTCTGTAGATGTGTCTTCTTTGTGTTTTTATAAATACGAACTAAAATTCCACATTTCTTTGAATTCAGAACCCTCGAACCTTTGCAGAGGACGCTGTCCATATGTTCATTAACTTTCACGATGTTCAGTAGGTCTTCCAACCAGGAGCTGTTGACGGGCTTTCTATCTCAAATCTCTCATCAATTCATGCTTACATGACCTGAATAGAACTAGTAATTTGCATGTCTAGTTGCCAAAATGCAGGTGCTCTCATTTCCATGACTGTACATAATTATCCTAAAATACAGGTTTTTTTCCAGTGAGACATAAGAAACTACAGGGAAGAAAATGGCCACTTGTCCCATGGTCCTGTGCCCATGTAATAAATCAGCTTCACCTGCTTCCTTACTCCTTGTTTTCTTCATCCATCTTCAGTGTAACATTCTCTTGCAATAAAATGTTTAATTTCCCTTTTAATTTATTTATACCATTTACTTCAATGGCCATATGTTCCTTCTTATTTTAATATTTATTACCCATTGAGTAATACCTAACTAAAATCATTCAGAATGAACTAAAATATGCCCAGAAATAACAAGGTGCATGTCCTAGCTGCTTACTCCACCTGATATTTTCAAATCACACAGAATAAATATATACTTCTTTCCCTTCACCTGACGCGTTTAACAAGAGTAACTGATAAATTCAGACACTTAGAAATCCCAGGTGGTTTACTAAGCTCCAAGGCCTATTTACAGGTTGCCCAACCTAGAGAAGAAAGCAACTTGTTAAATGTTCTCTGATCCTTGGAGTTCTATAATACTGTCATCTCCTTGAATCCTGGAAAATATATTTTTAACTAGTTTTCATATTTTACTTTAAGATAACATCTATCAATCCTATATTGACTTTTTGAAAGTATAAAACTTTTGCCTTGTCAGACTGGTAGCTATTTACACTGACCTCAAAACCAACACAGTTGTAGACTTTTCACCATCTCCCAACAGAAGAAAAACTATTAAGTTAGGCAACGCAAAAGATTATTTGGGCCAAACATCAAAACCGCAACTAAGAATTTTATTCTTTGAGAATTACTTTATTAAACATGAAGTAAGACATTTTCCCCTCAATTTTTAAGGATTTGGATTTCAGTGAGCTGCAAAGTAATGAATGCATTACAATGACAAAAACAACCTTTTCGAAACATTTTCCCTCTGGATCACTTACACTAAGGGTTAACATCTTTCCATTCTCAAATTAGGAAAGCGAGCATTTTGCAGCCATAACATTACAGGGACATCTGGTAAATCATGTTAATAACAGAGTGGGAGGTTTGACTTGGTGGACTGTCAGCACTGTTTTTTATAGAGCTAGAGATGATCAAGAAGTTTTACAAATCAGACACAACTAATGGCCTTCAGGGTAACAGAAATCAAGCATTGAGCCAATTTCTTGTACTGGGAAAAAAATGGTTCAAAAAGATAAAGAAATTAAATGTGAAGCCCAAGGGATCATGCTGATAATAAAATGGGCACACGTACTTACGTGTGCATGAAAAACCTGTTCATTTTTAGTAAAAGCTCATAAAAAAAGCTTGATCCAAATAATGACTATGAAAGCATATTCACTTTCTGCTAAAAGTCACATCTAATTTCTTTTTTTTTTTTGAGACTGAGTCTCAAACTATCACCCTGGGTATAGAGCTGTGGCATCATAGCTCACAGCAACCGACAATTCAGACTCCAGTGATCCTCTTGCCTTACTATTTCCATTTTTAGTAGAGACAGAGTCTCACTTTTGCTCAGGCTGGTCTCAAACTCCTGCACTCAAGCAATCCACCCACCTCAACCTCCCAGAGTGCCAGGATTACAGGCGTGAATCACTTAATTTTTTGCCTAAGCTACTTCCACGAAGGTATTCAACTTCTTACAGTGGGAATGTTCAAGGGAATCAAATTGAGTTTTCTTAATCAATAATTAATATCAAATTAGAGTTTGAAATTCAATTTTTTAATGTGACTTACTTAAAGTTTCCCTTCGTTCTTTTGTTATTTAAACTATTAAGCCATAATAATCCAAAGGAGAATGTTGCAGCACATTTGTCTTACAGTAATTTTTGAAAGTCCACAAAGTGATTCTCGGTTCATGCACGTACATCTTAGAAATTATGTGGTTTATGCACAACGTTTATGATCATTTAAGTATTTTGTCAAGTCAGGAAGAAAGTATGACTTAAGACTACACTTTTCTTGACCTGAAATTGTGAAATAATGAGTAGATGTTAGTTATGATAACAGAAAAGGCTAGGTATTGTAGAGTCCTTTTCAATTTATCACCAACACCAAATACACTTAATTAGTCATGGTTACTTATGTGATAAAGAAGAACTAGTTTAAATGCAGCTGAAGCCATTTTAACACTCTCATCCATTCTTATTTTTCCTTTCCTGATTTAAATGTATCGTAAGCATATGACAAAATAAAAAGTGCTGTTTTTTTTGTAGATGGCATTTTTAAGAAGAAGAAGAAAATTGGGTGGTGCCTGTGGCTCGAAGGAGTAGGGTGCTGGCCCCATATACCAGAGGTGGTGTCAAACCCAGTCCCAGCCCAAAACGGCAAAAAACAAACAAACAAAAAAAGAGAGAGAGAGACAGAAAGAAAAAAAGAAAGAAAGAAAGAAAGAAAGAAAGAAAGAAAGAAAGAAAGAAAGAAAGAAAGAAAGAAAGAAAGAAAGAAAGAAAGAAAGAAAGAAAGCAGGCAAAAAAGAGAAGATCAAACTTCTGGTATGAACTCAAGTCTAGGAAGGGTGCTAAAATACAACTGTTCACGCTAAGACATCTAGTGAAAACCAGAAAACAAGAAATTATGTAAGCATTTCACATTGTACATCAAATCAGTACACAGAAATTCATAAATGCATCAATGTACACAGTTATGATTTAATAAAAAAAGAAAGGCAAAGCCAAACACTTACTTTAATAATAAATTATACAGAGAGAGAGAGAGAGAAAAAGAATCATACAGGTAGCACTGCAGAGAACTGAGACAGAATAAAGAATTCTGATCCACACAGGTATTAAAAAAAATAGAAAGTATTAACTAGGCAATTCTACTAATCACTGTTCATATTCTCAGGTGTAACATTTATACATTAAGGGATAAATTAGTTACTTCACATTCAAAAATTGAATTTCACTCTCCTAGATTCCCTTTAATAATACAACCATAGTTTACAAACAGAAGTATCAGTAGACTGGAGTTTGTTACTTACAAGGCCTTAATTTATTTATAAGGATTAATTTATGCAATAGGGAATTTAGTTATGTTAAATTGTCCATTTTTGTTTCTATGTAGCAAGTTTATTCTCTTTGCAGAATAAATGGGTAGTAAGAACTGTTTAAAATGCCCCTATTTCACTGTTATTTTGAAATTCCTCTTTTAAAGACAATAATGGATATTTGAAAAATAAAACAATAGAGGAAAAGGGCTTTGTTTTCATGTATTTTTTAGCTCATACTAAAAATATCCTTATCATACAGAAGATACTTTCCTCCTTTTCCTTGTAATAAAAGAAGAATGTTTTCAATGTTCCCTAATGACTCTTACACTTGTGATTTAAAAGTATCTGGTCAATGATAGCCATTCCAGAACAAACTGGGTTTTAAATCCCCAATTTAAGAAATCAATTAAGGAAAAGATATAATCAAAATCAAAACCATTTTTTTATAGTTACTTGTGTGATCACATAAAATTATTATTACCTTAATGTATTTAGCTATAAAACTGTTTTAGACTAGCATGATCATACTCTATCTATTGCCAGAAATCAATGTATTGTCAAGAATCACAATTATACAAAATGATGAATAGTAAACGTGGTGTTTTTAAGTATTTCTTACTATACTGATAATATACCTCTACTGACGTATTTTGTCTTGTTTTCCTACTGTTCTTCCATTGATGTTAAATCAGATCACCTGTCTTCTTTACACACCAGAGAGCAGGCTCATAGTAATACACGGGTTAAGGAACAATTTTTCTATACATTACATGCATTCTTGAACCTTGCATTCTCCTTGAAAGGTGATCAAGCCTAATGTGTTTTCTCTATCATGATCACATTTAACACATAGTAAACAAGTGAAGCAATACTATTTTCATAATCTTTCCATATACTTAATAAATTGTAGGAATGACACCTTATAATAGATATTGATAGTAAACCCAACTCATTTATGCTGTGGTAAGCTTCAGATTCCTTAACATATCCTTAAGTAATTTCAGATTCCATAACTTCTTCTTAATCTCCAAAGTAAATATTTTATATAACTCTTACCACTAATCCTTTTGCTTAGGATTCAGTTGTATATTTTTAGGCAAAACGTTTTATACTGAGTAACATCAGAAGAATATGCCTTTCCATTCCTTTGATATCAGAAGAATATGCTCCTTTCATTCCTTTGTTCCGAGTTTCCTTCCTTATTTTTTTCATAGCATTACTTACTTTGCACATGAAAATGTTGAAAGTTATAAAGACTCTCAACAAAAGTAAATAGGTAAAGATGAATGAATGAATAATTGTACTATCGTCAAATATTTAAAATATATGCCAGATAAAATAATGCCGAAGTCAAGAGGAGTAAGTGGAAATGAAGTATGAATGTTATAACTGGTATCATGGAATGGTAATTATGGCAATTTTTATTTTTAGATCCAAAATTCAAGAACAGTTCATTCTCCTAGGCTAACCCAGAAAGGTAACCAAGAGGAAAAACTTAAACTAAATAAAATAAATTAAATTGTATTTCAAGACCAATGTGTAAGAGACTTCATTATAAGGCAAGAAACCTTAAAAATTCTAGAAGAAAAAGTAGGAAAACTCTTCTAGCTATCAGCCTAGGAAAAGAATTTATGATGACGACCCCAAAGGCAATTACAGCAATCAAAAGTAAATAAATGGCACTTGATTCAAAAGCTTCTACATAGCTAAGAAAATAATCAACACAGCAAATAACCAACAGAATGGGAGAAAAAATCCACAAATTATATGTCCAATAAAGGGCTAATATCAAGAATCTGCAAACCACTCAAACAAATCAGCAAGGAGAAAAAAAAAACAAACTATCCCATTTAAAAGTAGGCAGAAGAGGGCAGTGCTGTGGCTCAAGGAGTAGGGCGTTGGCCCCATATGCCAAGGGTGGTGGATTCAAGCCCAGCCCCGGCCAAAAACTGCAATAATAACAACAAAAGAAAAATAAGCAGAAGACGTGACAGGACCCTTTCAGAAGAAGAGAAATAAAGGGCCAATAAACATTTAAAAAATTTCTAAACATTACTAATCATCAGGGAAATGAGATTAAAACCAAAAAGAGATTATCACCTTACCTCTGTCAGAGTGGCTATTATTAAAATGTCCAAAACCAACAGAATCTGGCATGGCAGCAGAGAGAAAATAATTCTTATACGCTGTTTTGGAACATCAAATTAGTACAATCCCTATGGAAAATAGTGTAGAGATTTCTCAAATAACTAATCCTATAACTGTGTATCTACCCAAAGGAATAGAAGCCATTTTATCAAAAGGAGATTTATACTCAAATGTTTATTGCCACACAATTCACAAAGACATGGAATCAACTCAAGTGCCCATCAATTCATGATGGGTTGTTTAACAAAATGTGGTGCATCAACACACACGCACACGCGCGCATGCACACAATGCTGGCGAATTAAATTTGCAAATTCATCTTAGAAAAATAGCTACATACCTCATTGCTGAATGCCATTATCGTCACATTCAATATACTACCTTTGGAAAGCTCTGCCGTTTATGCCAGTGCCTAGTCCACCCTTCAAAGCAATTTTGGATTGTTTTTCTAGAATGGCCATCAGAGCTATCATGGTATAGAGATCTGACAATTCAATACTTGAACTCATCCTAGAAAAAGTGTGACATTCCTCACTGCTGAATACTACTATGGTCACCAGATGGCCATTCCAGAAAAAGATTTTCAAATTTACATTGAGGATAGACTAGGTGCTGGCATTGGTGCATAGTCTCCCAAATGCAGAGTACCTCAAAGGTGACTGTAGTGATATTCAACAATGAGATGCAGCAGCTTTTCTAGGATGAGTTTGTGAACTCTTATGCAAACACACTATGAATTACTACTCAGGCATAAAAAAATGAATTAATGTCTTTTGTAGCAATTTGGATGGAAATGGAAACCATTATCCTAAGTGAAGTATAACAAGAATAAAAAAAATGACACATGTATTCTCTAGTAATTTGTAGCTAATTTTTTTGCTTCATAGAGAGAAGCAAAAAAATCATTGGAAATTGAGAAGGAGGAGAGGGAAAAAGAGCAGAGGCAAAAACTTACCTAACAGGTACCATGAACACTATTTGGGTGATAGGCACACTTATAGCCTTGACTTAAGCATTATAAAATCTATTCATGTAACAAAAACTTGTGTACCACCTTAGTATTTTAAAATAAAAGAAAGGAAAAGAAAATTTAAAACTAAAAGTATAAAAACAAAATACCCATTAAAGAGTAATTAGGATTAGAACATCCTCCTGACATTAAAAAAAGAAAGAAAATTGTAGAAAAACAAATAAAACAAAGACTTCAGCATTTTCAGACCTAAGATAATAGGCAATGAAGAGCTATGAGCCCGAGTGATAGCAAACAAGAGATCTGCCCGAGCATCAGCCCAGCTTCTGTTCTTTAGGCATTTTCTGGACCACAAGGCAGATAGAACAAGCAGGAAGAAAAGGATGTGCTAACTAAAGTGAAGAGATAGTAACCAATGTTCAAGGACCATGAATCAACTGGAGTTTGAGGGCATGACTGGAGAGAAGGCAGATATACAGAGACATCTAATGAACCATAAAGAGTCTGAGATTGTACTCTCATAGTAAAGCTCACATATTAGTCTACCATACTCTCATGGGTACTAGAAAATCAAAGATACCTGTTCAGTGATGGCAACAACAAAAAAGACAATTCTTTACTCATAGAAAATGACTTTCTTTTATTGTGTGGCCATGAATAAGTTGAATAAGTAAAGTTAATTAAAACTTTTTTCTTAATTGTTCTAAGAGGTAATCCTAATTTCTGATTTTCTAATGCAAATATATTAACAATTATTTTCTGCTTATAGCATAGTAATTTAATATTTCTCAAAGGCAGAATATAATTATTTAAAGAACTATATTTTAAGTTTAAAGCAATCATCAATGAATTTTTAAAAGAAATTTGAATAATAGGTAATAGTGGAGACAAAACAGAATCATAAAAAGTGTTCAGTATACCTAAATGAAGCAGAAAAAGAGTAGAAAACAAACAAAACATATACATAGAAAATACTTGACAAATTGATAGATTTATTCATCATGTCAATAATTACATTAAACATAAACACATACATTAAAAGACAGAAATTAAATTATATAAAAAGACTCAAAAACATACTGTGTATAAGAAATACACTAAATATAAGTATTATATAAATTTGTATATTTATATAAATATAAACACATTTAAAAATATAGAAAAAATGTAACACTCTAGAACTATCTCACAGAAAGCTGGAGCAGTATTTTAATATAAGGACTATAGATTTCATAATAAGTAATGTTATGAGGAATAAAAATCTTTGCCATACATGAAGCAAAAATTAATTGATCTGAATGAAAGATAAACAAATTTGCAATTGTTGTTAGAGACATTAAGATCTTTGAATAATTGACACAACAAGTAGGTAAAAAATGACCTGTGCAACACCATTAGCCAACTTAACGTACTTAATATTTATAAAATACTCTACCCAACAATAGCTGAATATATATTTTTTACAAGTACACATGGAATATATAACATTAGAGACTAACTTCTGGACCATAAATAATATCTATCAAATTTAAAAGAATAGGCTGGATGTGGTGGCTCATTCCTATAAACCCAGCACTGGGGTAGGAAAAGGTGGGAGGATCACTTGAGCTTAGTAGTTTAGCATCAGCCTGAGCAGAAGCACAGGAATCTGAGTATGTTGTGAGCTACGCTAACGCCATGGCACTGTAGCCTGGGGCAACAGAGTAAAACTGTCTAAAAATGTTGAAGAATAGAAATCAAACAAACCATATTCTCACACCATGAGGGAATTAACCTAAAATCAATACTAACAAGATAAATGGTAATCCAATGAGTATTTGCAAACTAAACAACAAACTTCTAAATATCTGTGTTTGGTCAACCTAGGACAATCCTGAGTTTGCAGACTTGCTATAAGAACCTTCTCAGGGCTATACTTTCTTAGAGCGAAATGATTCTCATCAAAATCAGTGAAAGGAAAAGGAGCACGGATTAAAGTCCAGTTCTTAGAATCCTCTCCCAGGAAGTCATGGAAAATGTGCTTAATTCTTCAGCATCAAATTGTTAGACCCTGGAAAGCTTATTAGAAATTCAGGGTCCTAGGGTTTTATTGGAAAGCTGGTCATACTTCCATGTTCTGCCTAGCATGGTCACAAATTCCAGACTCTCAGAAGGAAAGCAAGTGTTGTTGCCATTGAACAAGGTGTTGAGCATAATCAACATTACTGATATAAACAATTTAGGCACAGCGAATCACTCTTCTCGGTAGGGAAATAGTAGGAATCCCTTCAAAATCAAAGTTCTCAGACACTAGCCAAGTATAACCATGTAAGCATACCTTTCTAAGGATTGTACTCTCAGATTTGCTATATTAACTCTTTTTTGAAATATAATCCATGAGTCAAAGAAGAAACTTTGAAAAAAAACCTAAAAATAATTTTAACTAAATGAAAATGAAAATTCAACAAAGTAAAATTTGTAGTGTGCATCTAAAGCAAAACCTTGTAGAAAAAATTATGGAAATAAATGCTTACAATAAAAAAGAGGATCAGAAATCAGTAACCTGAGCTTAATCTTAAGCACCCAGAGAAATGGAGAGTGAATTAAACCTAAAGCAAACAGAAGGAAGAAAATACTGAAGTTTAGAACAGAAATCAGTAATATTGAATAAAATAACAGATACATGTAAAAGCAATGAACTCAAAAGTTGATATTTGATAATATAACTACAATGGAAACACTTCCAACATTACTAACTAAAAATAAAAGAGAGATTAAAAATTATAACATATGCTGCGAAAAAGGAAAAAAGATCATTACTACTGATACCACAGATACTAAAAAGAGAACATAAACAAAGAGTTCAAAACAAACAAGCCAAAAAACACCTTTATCTCTACAAGTCTGAAATTTTAAATGAAATGGAACAATTGTCTGAAAGAAATTCACTCAGGAGGAGTGGAGCCAAGATGATGATCTGTAGTCAGCTTTCCACAGAGGTCCCATCCAGAAGGAGAGTTAAAGGACAGAAACTCAGCAAGAAAGTCGATGGTTTGGATCTGAGCCAAAACAAAAGGTCAAAGGGCGCACATCAACCCTGCTAGGGCGACCTGAGACCCTGAGGACAAAAACAAAAAGGTACAGAGCACATCACCAAGTGGACGGGAGTACCCTCCACCATGAGAGAGGTTTGCAGTATACTCCATACTTCCATACAAACAAGCGAGCAGAGTTCGGATATCCACCCACTCTACGCCATGGGAGAGACCCTCTAAAAACTAGACCTCCTTCCCCTACTAGGGTGCCGCAGCGCTCTCCAGCCAGGCATAAAACCGTATATGCTCTCTACCTCCAAGTTGGTGTTCCTGGTGTTCCCTTCCACTCTCACTCTGAGGTCTGGGGGCCTATTCCCCGCAGAGTTCAGATTCGTGGAGACTTTCTTGAGGGGTGTGGACGGGCGCAGGCTTGCTGAACTGTGCTGGTTTTCTGGCTCGGAAGGAGCCAAGGGAAGACCTGGCTGGTGGGAAGGTCTCCTGAGGCACGAGACTCATGACCAGCTCCGGGAACAATAGCTGGAGAGCTGCACACCTGGGGATGTTTTGAGGAGACACTTCCAGTCTTCTGGGCAGCCAGGAGAAGTGGGCCACTTCTCAGGTGCTGGCAGAGTGGGTGACAGCAGAGCAGACCGGCAACCAAGGCACGTAAAGGATTTGCCTGAGGCATACCGGATGGACACAGCGGGGGTTAGAATACTCACAGAGGGGCTGCTTTGCTTAACCTGGCCCTCAGGGGATGAAAGCTGAGACAAAGGGCTGGAAC
>CAUYON010157581.1:0-33046 GCA_963573935.1 Arctocebus calabarensis
TCATAAATGAAACTCAGTTTAGCTGGATACAAGATCCTGGGCTGAAAGTTATTTTGCTTTAAGAGATTAAAAGCCAATGTCCATTCTCTTCTTGCTTGAAAGGTTTGGTCAGAGAGATCTGCGGTTATTCTAATCTTCTTACGTCTGTTTGCTTTCAAAATTTTCTCCTTCATATTAACTTTAGTGAACTTAATTATCATGTGCCTGGGGGATGTTTTATTCGGGTTGAGTCGTGCTGGGGTTCTGAAACTGTCTGTTATCTGACAAATCTCAGATTTCATCCCCTGAGGGCCAGGTTAAGCAAAGCAGTGCCTCTGCGAGTATTCTACCACAACAATTCCATAACTCTTGGAAAGGAAAATCAAACCTTCCCACTACCACATACCTAGTGTACAACGTTGGAAAGTCCTTGGGTGATTGGCCCAGTTAAAGAGGTACCAATCAATTGTCCCAGCCAGTATCAACCTCAAATCAAAGAGTTGAAAAGTCTTTGGCGACTAGACAGCTGAAGTCTGCTGGCAGCTTTAATATAACTCACTCCAGTGTTCTGTTAGCTCAGAAGGGCCCCCCCAAGGCAGTAAATTAGCCTGGGAAGGTTGATGACTCTTTCCCCGCCTTGGCCCTCTGTCACACCCAGTCTCTGGTAAGCCTGCAGGGCTGTGGTCCAGTTCCCTCCAATGAGCAGATGCTCTAGAGGTTTGCACCTGCCTAGGTCACACGGGGCTCTGTGGCTCCTCAGCCAGTCCACTGGTTATGTCAGTGTTGGCAGAGGGGGAGGTGAGGCCTAACAACCTGGGTGCTTGTTGGGGGCTGGGGCGATTCACTCAGTTCCAGCCCTGTCCCTGATTGATGTAAAGTAGATGAAAAAGCTGATAGAACAGTACAAGCTTGCAGAATTTCTGCCCTGTGGAGGAGATGCTGGGCTGCTAATAGTCCTGACTTATTCTGTAAATTTCAGCCCTTTGTCTCAGCTGTCATCCCCTGAGGGTCAGGTGTGGCCGAAATTTAGCAAAGCTTTGGTCTACTTCAGCCAGTCGTTTTTTGGCCAGCTGCTTTTCGGCTCACTCTCTCACTGCTCCCTGCCGGGAGAACAGCACAGACCAGCAGCAACCCACGCCCTGTCCACACCCCTCGAGAAAGTGTTCAAGAATCTGGACTCCATGGGGTACAGACCTCCAGACTTCAGGGTGAGAGTGGAGGGGAGTGCTGGGAGTTGCAACTTGCAGATAGAGAATATATACAGTTTTATACAGTTTTATGCCTGGCAGGAGAGTGCCACGGCACAGGGGAACGAGGTCCAGTTTTTAGAGGGTCTCTCCCGTGGGGTAGAGTGGGAGGGCATCAGAACTCTGCTCGCTTGTTTGTATGGAGGTATGGTGTATACTGCAAGCTCTTCTCTTGGGGTAGGGGACTCCCGTCTGCTTGGTGATGTGCTCTGTACCTTTTATTTGTATCCTTGGGGTCACAGGTCACTCCAGCAGGGTTGATGTGCATTCCTTGACCTTGTCTCTTGGCTCAGCTCCAAACCGTTGGCTTTCTTGCTAAATTTCTGTCCTTTAACTCTGCTTCTGGACAGGAGCATCTGCAGAAATCTGGCTACAGACCGCCATCTTGGCTCCTCCCCTCGTGTGTGTCCTTTTTAATTGGCGCTTATGCCTTATCAGTTGTTAAGCATTTTGAATGTTATCGTGGCAATAAAAGACACCATTTGTTTTTAAAACAGAAACTTGAAGATTTATTTAATACAATAAATGCAGATATAAGATACTTATTAATATTTTAAAAGCAGTAGTTACCTTTCAGGAGGATTGAGAGTGAGAGAGAGGCAGCAAAAATCAAATTGACTGTACTATCTTATTGCTTTGGTTATTGGTAAGCAGTATGTGCACTTATGTATTGTTATAGTAAATTCAAAATGTATTTTACATAATACAATTTATGTGCAGAAATATGTATGCAGAGCTATAAATTATAGCAGCTAATTACTAAGGTTATTTTTCATAGTATAAAATATCTAAGCATTTAACTTGCGAATACTTTTTTATCAGTTATTTTTAATTTATGTCCTCTATGAAACATTAAAGATAGATACAGCTTCTCTTCCAAAGGAACACTCACAATTCATTATATAAATAGCACCTTTAGTCCTAGCTACTTAGGTGGCTAAGGCAGGAAGCTTGTCTGAGAACAGGAGTTTGAGGTTTCTGTGAGGTATGATCATGCCACTGCTTTTCTATCTGGGTGGCAGAGCAAACCCCTATCTAAAAATAAGAAAAGGGGCAGTGTCTGTGGCCCAGTGGAGTAGGATGTTGGCCCCATATGCTGGAGGTGGTGGGTTCAAAACCAGCCTTAGCCAAAAACGGCAAATAATAATAATAATAATAATAATAATATAACAAAATAAAAATAAGAAAAAAAAAAAGGAGACAGAGAAAGTATTCAACCACATCATTAAATAAGAGTAAAGAATTATCGATTTATAGATACAGGGCAGTTATCTTTTTTAGGTAGAAAGGCAGAAATTAAATTAAATATATACATATAATAAATATGCAGAAAAATAAAGTCAAGTACTATTATTCAGATTCAGAAGAGTAAGGAAAAAAGTAAATTTCTTCAATAAATTTGGGCAAGATACAGAGAAGAAGAATTACATAAACTGTTTACAAATTTAAAAAAGGCAACAGATAAAACATAAATATAACAAATAATATTATATGTTATTATATTACTAAAACATTCATAGAATATGGGTTTCATATGTAACTTTTTTTAATTAGACCTCTCAGGACATAATGAGAACATTGGCAGCCACACCACGAGAAACTGAGAAATTATATATTGACAATAATACTGATAGATATTTAAGCAATAATGGCTTAAGGCATTTAGGGCTCCTCATTTTACCCCAAATATGTTCAGATCGATTTTTATCTTTTTTTCTCTGAAAAGCCAATTATTATTAATTGAAATAATTATTTGAGTAATTGCAATTTGAGAACCTGTCAAAGCTTTAAGTTGTTCTATGAAAGAAGAGGGAATCAAATATTTTAATTTGTAAAATTTTAATTTGCTTCAGGCACAACGCTACTTTAAAAGAGATAATTGTAGAAAGGCAAGTCACATTTCTAAGATCCTTTCCCCCCTACACACAATTGCCACTTCAAAAAGGTTTATAATAGATGAAAATACTAAGGAAATGGGCTGTCAAACCTTCAGTGAAACAATACCCAATTTTGAAGTATTGTCTCTGTATGTGTATTTATATTGTTAATTTTCTAAAGTACAAAGCTATTTTCAAATCTACTACATAGGACAGAAATATAAATGCTTTTCCTTTTTTATCATTTAAAATAAGTTTTAAAAATAAAATTCGCTAGGATATCAGAAATAATTGTATGGGTATGACTCTTTCCCCCCTAAGTTATTAGACTAGGACATGCTAGATATGAGAATAGAAATAAGAAAGAATAACAATTTTAGAAACTATGTTTAAAAGAAAAAAAAAGCAGAAGGCAAAAGGTGATACTAGGTATTTCTGTATTCCTATATTACTTCTTCTCTATTAATTTTCTTCTTTTTTAATAGTGCAAGTTAAAATTGTTTAACAGGCATAATTCTAACAACCACGGACCAGAGTTTCCAAGGTCTCGCTCTCATTCTGCTTTTAACTTCTGTGAGTTTGGTCCACACTAAACCCCACCTTACTTAGTGTTCCTACTATGTGTGATGAGATTAGAGGGTTGCCTTACCTGATTGTATATTACTATTTTCTGTATCATTACGTGATTTATAAATTTTGTTTTTTTTAAGAATAATAATTTTCATCAAAATTCATTAGTTTGTAAATTAATTTCTTAGAACAGTCACACAAAAATATTATAGATATCTAGCATTCAATTCAACTTAGACACTATATCTTTCTGAAGTTATCTTGAAGAGCATGCATTTGAAAATTGTAAACATTGCTAGAATAAATTCATCAATAAATAAATGGAAATGATATATGAAGTTAATGAAGTGTAAGACTCACTGTGATGGAGACAATTCTCCCAAGCTGCTCTATGATCAATTGACTATATATCATTCAAAATTCAATCAAGATTTTTTTGGTGTGGAAATGGACATGAGTCTAAATTTAGAAAGCAATTAAAATTACCAAACAAAATATAAAAAGATCCAAATTGTTTGGGTTACAGTACCTGACTTCATGATTTACTATAAAGCCACCACAATAAAGACAGTTGTGCATTTGCAAAAGCACAGCCATGTAGACAACTCACACAGGACAGAGAAGCTTGACAAAGATGCAAAGAGAACTCAGTGGAAGTCTATTCAAATAATGTCACTAGATCAACTTGCTATTATTCCAGAAAAACTAAAACAAAAACAGATGCGACCCTTATAACACACCAAACAAATCAATTAGCACAAAATAGATTACAGACATACATGCAAAGCCTAAAATCTAATGCATAAAACTTTTTGGAACAAACAAACAAACAAACAAACATAAGAGAAAATCTTTGCAATCCTAGGTTTGGTAAATATTTCTAAGAAGAAAAAGAGCAAAAAAATACAAAAATTAACTTGGATGTCAACAAAATTAAAAGTTTTACTCTTCAAAACAAATAACAACAACAACAAAAATTATGAAGAAAATGAGGATGCCAAATCACAGTTCAATAATATATGCAATCGTTTAAAACAATGTAGACTTGAACAGACCTTTGTAAGAAGATGATACAAACGGCCAATAAAACATGAAAATATCATTAGTCATCAAGGTAATATAAACTAAAACCACAAGGAGATACTATGAAATATATATTAAAATGGCTAATATCTAAAAAAAACACCCCCCCCCAAAAAAAAACAGAAGCAAAACTTAAGAACATGCCCAGTATCAGTAAGGATGGCGGCAACAGGTTCAAATGTAAACATTTTCCCACCACACAACTGAGAAAACCAACTGCTGTATTTTTAGTCAAGAGAAACAAAAATATTTACTCATAGAAAGCACAGGTTATAGGCCAGCCGCAGTGGATCAGGCCTGTGATCCTAGCACTCTCGGAGGCTGAGCATGCTGGATTGCTTGAGCTCAGGAGTTAGAGAACAACCTGAGCAAAAGCAAGACCCCGTCTTTAAAAATAGCCGAGCCTTGTGGGGCGGGTGCCTGTACTCTCAGCTGCTTGGGAGGCTGAGGCAAGAGGATCACTTGAGTCCAAGAGTTTGAGGTTGCTGTGAGCAATGACACCACAGCACTCTACCCAGGGCTACATATTGAGACTTTGTCTCAAAAATCAAACAAACAGCAAAAAAAAATCCTACAGATTATACACACATGTTTATAGCAGCTTTATTTGCAATAGACTAAGAGTATAAATAATTCAAATGTTGATGAAGTATAATATAGTCTTATAATGGAATACTATTCAGTAATTTGAAAACACTGGTGATACACTGCAATGCGAATCTCAAAATATTTCTGATGATGGAAAGAAGTGAAGCAAACAATGATATATACTGTATAAATCATTTATATAAAATGATGAAAAACAGATTAGTTATCACCTACATACAGAAGTGAAGGAAGAGATGGGATTAAAGGAGAATAAAGGAACTTTTCAAGGTGATGAAAACATTCACTAACTTGATTGTGATGATCATTTCTCAGGCATACACATATCAAATTGTATTATGTAAATATGTTCTGTATTTCAAAAAGTCATTAAAATAGGAAGTAGTATAGAATCAAAGAAATGATAGTGTTTCCATAGTAGCAATTTCTAAAGAGGAAAAATCTATTCTTTGTTATATCAAATTTATATTTTTCTCCTATACCTAAGAAATATCATACCTTTAACCCTTGATTATGTTTACCATTTATGTAACTTCCTTATATTTTATTATACTTATTAATACTAGGTAATATAACTTCTTTTATAACTTCATGCAATAATTATAAAGTACCGACTCTATACTAGACAGTATTTTAACCATAGGAATACAATATTTTATAATAATGTATTTTATAATTTTACATATAAAATATAAATTTTATCATATAAAATAAGCTTTACATTAATTATATATAATTATGTATATGTTTGTTTTATTTCAATTTCAATATATAAATATAAATTTGGATAAAGGATAAAATTCTATTCCAGCATAAAGACACAATCAATAAGTCTATTTAAAGCTAAGTTACGTGAAGTACTCTAATATGCTCAATTTCTGAATGTCATTGAATTAACAAATGTAAATTTGTCTTGAAAATTCAAGTTCAAATTTGTCTTGTAAATCCACTTTACATTTGTCCATGCTATAGGATTGCTTTAAATTTAAAGTAATAGAAAACCTAAGAGAAATTAAAGACAGAATATTTACATTTTTCATAAAAAGTGGAAATTAAAGTGAGGTAATTGCTGCCCTTCCATCTGTCACCCAGGCTCCTTCTGTCACATATACCATCCCTGGTGTATTTCATTTGTTGACATTTTTATTGTCTAATTCTCATAATATGGCTGTTCACAGTCAGCTTTTGGAATAGGGCTCAAAATTATCAGTACGTAATTTTCCTCTCTCTTCTCTCTCAACTTCAAAGTGCCTGAATAGGTAGACCCAGGAATCAGCTGGAAGTGGAATTGTCATCTTTGTGTGTGATAATCCCGACCTAGCGACATGTGTGAGCGTGGTGGCTGACTGAGTTCTCTAACACGAGCTTGTTCAATTAGACACACAGTCTTAACATGGTGATCAGCATGGTTAGCTCATTGAAGGTCTCCTTTGAAGGACAGATTTTACAGTCACCATCTGAATGAGCAAATTTTGAAAACCTGTCTTCAGGAGGCAGGTGCTGCAATGTCAGGGCTGCACAATCTCATTTTCTCTTCTCAATTGTATTTGTCTGTCGGAAAGAGGTCTAGGAAGAGGGAAAGAGGATGGAAACTGTCTTTCCATTGCTTATAAACAAGAGAATTTTCTGTGGAGAGCTAAAAAAAGGGAAAGAATGGATACTCACCTTTGTAGATTGGTAGATATTGTAACGCATTTTGAAGACTTTGTCAAAGTAAGTTGAAAATAATGTGGAAAAGACTCGAGAAGTGGTGAAACTGGATAAGAAATGAACATCTACAATCAAAATAGTAATGAAACTGAAAACAAATGTAAAGATCTATCGAATTTTATGATGGGTATTTTGGATAGCCTCCCTGAACATTATTTTTCTGGGAAAATAAAAACACATGTGCTATTATAGCCTCTGCTTGTCGGTTCAAAGGACGTACCGTGCATGTATAAATATGTAAAATCACCAGTCAAAGGATATAACATAAAGTTATGTACCCTGGATTGGGACTCAAAAGAAAGTGATGATGACGGAATTACCTTAACTAAGAAGAAAGAGCTCACGGGTTCACAGTTCTTAGAGCAAGCAGTCTTGATTTTGTTTGTAATAAAAGGCTAAACCTCAAAACTAAACCAACTGCATTTTGAATGCAGTTCAAACATATTTGAAAAACATTGAATCTGAATCAAGTGACAAGTACCAGGACACAAATTATCTCAAACATTATATATTCAGAGGCTGGGGAATAATGCATTTTGGGGGACAAACTAAATAATGTTTTATAAGAAACAAAGTAAATAATTTTACATCATTTTTATCTATCATTTAAAAGATTATCCAAGAATGCTGCACATATAAGCAAATTGTGTCTGTTTCCCCGGGTTTTTTTGTTTTGCTTCATTTCAAAGTATCACAGTAGAACAAGTGTTTTTGGTTACCTGGATCCATTTTGTGATGCTGACTCAGGCGTGTAAGCGCGCCAGTTGCCCACTTTGCACCTGTTAGGGAGGTTTTTGCCCATCCTCTCCTCTCCTCTTCCCGCTGCGTGATTTTCATTGAGTTTTACTTCCATATTTCCACCGTGTTTGCTCATAGGTCAGTTCCAGTTTAATAGTGAGTACACAAGGTGTTCGTTTTCCCTTTTTTTTTTTTAATAGACAGAGTCTCAAGTTGTTACCCTTGGTAATGCCGTGGCATCACAGCTCACAGCAACCTCAAATATTTGGGCTTAAGCGATTCTCTTGCCTCAACCTCCCAAGTAGCTGGGACTACAGGTGCCCACCACAATGCCCGTCTATTATTTGGTTGTAGTTGTCATTGTTCGGTGGGCTGGGGCTGCATTCAGATCCGCCAGCTCCAGTGTAAGTGGCTGGCGCCCTAGCCACTACTCTACAGGCACTGAGCTTGGTTTTCTATTCTTTATATACCTAATTTAGGGCATAAATTTATTTTATTTTATTTTTTTAGAGACAGAGTCTCACTTTATCACCCTTGGTAGAGCGCTGTGGTGTCACAGCTCACAGCAACCTCCAACTTGTGGGCTTAGGCCATTCTCCTGCCTCAGCCTACCAACTAGCTGGGACTACAGGTGCCCACCACAACGCCCAGCTGTTTTTTGTTGCAGTTTGGCCAGGGCCGGGTTTGAACCCACCACCCTCGATGCCTGGGACCGGCGTCCTATCCCTTGAGCCGTAGGCACTGCCCCATAAGCAAATTTTGTTTTTAAAAGATTATTTCATTTTAAAATTGGAATAATGTGCAAATGACCTGGAATATTTTTTGTTTGTTTGTTTTTATGAGCAGACTAGTTCATTTCCTGTTAGGTGCTCACTCTGTTTTCCTGTCTCCACTCTACTCTGGCTGGTGTAGAATGTGCTATTTTATTATTACATGTCAGAGAGACAGAAACCCATTGAAAAATTAAAGCTGACAATACCAATGTATAATGATGGCTATGAAATTTTCCAAAACTTCACAATGAGTAAAGTTGTGTTTGAAAACAACTGCAAATTAATCTGAGCTCTGCAGAAAGCAGATTCCAAGATGAGGTTAGATTTCCAAGAGATGTTTAAGGGAAAAGCCTGTAGGAGAGCCTCCGGAAGATGCCTGGGAGGACGGGAGAAGCTGCAGACCACAATGAGTGTCTGCCGCTTAAGAAGGAAGGAAGGACTGGGGGAGGCAGATCTTAGAATACTGTGCTGTTCTAAGCATTTGGGTGAAGCTGATAGAGAATCCTTAAGCCAAAGTCACCCATCGAAGCATTCTAGGGGCTCTTAAGGAGAAGCTTCCCTCAAATCCAGGCCGAGGTTAGTCTTTAGCTGGAAACAGCTGTTAGAAAGTCTAACTTTGGTGCCAATATAGTCACAGATTTCAGAGTGCAGCAGCCGAAATAAACTTCACAGTAACTCCATGCTCTTCCCCTTCTGGAGATCAGGGAGGGAGATTTTCACAGACTGCTCCTCTGAAGTTCCTGTGGTTTTTCTTCCTGAGGGAGCACTTTGGAGAGGTTCGTGGGACAAAGCACAGACCTGTAGCTGCATTTGATGTCAGTGTCACAACTGGTGATCATAACGTCCTCTGTGATCTGTTCTAAAAGGCCCTGGCCTCCTTTGGGTCTGTGCTTGGGATTATAGCACTTTCCTCCTGGACGGTCTGAAGCCTTGATTATCACAACCTTCTGTCTTAGTCTAGGACACCCAAACCAGGTAGAACAGGTGGCTTGGCAAACAAGCACTTCTTTCTAAGAGGTCTGAGATGAAGGTGGCAGCACAGCGGGGGCAGGTTGCCTTCTTGCTGGGTCCACCGTGGCTGTAAGAAATCATCCCCCGCTGTCTCTCTTTGTAAGGGCACCATCCCATTCACAAGGCTTTCATCCTCTTGACCTATTCATCGCTCAGTGGTCTCACCTCCGAAGACCATCACACTGCGACTTGCAGCTTCAACATAAATTTGGAAGGATATTACTCTATATCATTTTCTTGGGGAAGGTGTGTTGTATGGTTTTATGCAGTTATAATGTGACAAGGGAGCGGGGAAGCCCAACCTGTTCTCCTGTTACACACACTCTCTCTCCTGCTCCATGGCATAAAAGCAGCCCTACCTCGTCTGCTACTCAGTATTGTTAATTATCACTAATAGTGTGGTGACTGCACTTGTCTCCTATTGGTGCCTGGGCTGGAGGAATCCAGTGTCATGGCAGCAGCTACAACATACAGTGCGAGGAAAACCTCTTCTGTCCCCTAGCGAGCTTGCAGGGCTTCGGGGAATGAGAAGGTCCACCCTGCAGGGCTCAGAGTCTGTGCAGGAGACGCAGAGATCCCCGGGATCTTGGGGAGCCCCAGGAAACAAGATCGCATCTGCTTCCACTCCTTGCTTCTGACAAATTGTGTCTTTTGAGAACAGAAAGTTAATTAGGGGCCTGGGATTTAAGTGTATGTAGTAAATTCTGAGGGGAGGAATGCCATTGTTCCTAAGTGTTTTCTCTGAACTGTCCCTTTGTGCCCTCAAGAGGTTCTTCCAACATTCTGTACGGCTGCTGGTGTGATTCCACCTCCTCGTCTTGCTAAAATCATGCAGCATCTGTTCATACCTCAGATACCTCTAAAATCAAAGGATCTGTAAGATGATTGGACCAAGTACCAGGGACTGGGACAGCTCCAGATCTCCTTCCTTCCCCAGATCCACCAAAGACGGCAATATTTCCTTATCTCTAGATATGTGTTGAAGAGAAATTGATTTCTAGGTGTGTGATTCCTCCAGAACCCACAAAAGCTTAACTGGTACTAAGCTTGCTTGCTTGTATTAGGACATGCATTACAAGGTCATTTATTTATTTATTTATTTATTTATTTATTTATTCATTTATTTACTTTGGAGGGGATATCCTTGACTGTAGAACTCCTAAAACTGCCATGAATTTATTAATTCCTGAGCACACAGGTTCCTGAATCTTCGTAGGACAACCTCTCATCTCTTTGGAGTCTTATGCTCTACCTAATATGAATAAATAGAAGATAAATGTCATGTTATCGGGGTGGCCAAGGAGTTAAGATCTCTTCAGACTGGATTATAAAGCAGGGTAACAGAGTGAATGGAGTCCTGGGGTACAGCTATAAAATATTGTCTACCCCACGTGAGTGCAATCCTCTGACCCTTTCGGATCCTGTTTTGTAATTGAAGTTGAAAATGTATTTAATAAATTGACAGGCACATATCACGTTACTGATACTTTAATCATCTGCTTTGGCACCAATATCACATCTGCCACGGCCACTGGGATGGGCACCACCACTTACCTGGGTGAGTCTGCGGTCATCAACAGCTGTTCTCTCAAGTTCAGCAGAGGCCAGCCAGACGGATGAAACGGAGACCTAATAGGATCCGTCTCCTCAGGGCCACGAGTACTTTGATGGTGGAACTCATCTGTGTTCTCCACCACACCCTAGAGTGCAATATGGTTTCCATTTACTATCATAGGTGAGAAGGGACAGGTTCTAAGACTTCACTTTAACTTCCTCAGTATGTTAACACAGAAGCCAGAGACCCAAGGCAGGGGTCAGTCCCAGCAGAGCAGTTCCAGCTATGCATCTGCTGACTGGGAAAGCGGCCACTGGGGGGAGGGGGTCCAGCTAGCCACCCGTTACATTGTAAGACAGACTTTAGCTAGAACCCTGTGTATCTTTCAACTCCCCTCTAACAAAGGGTTGTAAAAACACTTTCAGGCTCTCAGTATTAGACTGTGTGCCCAGGAGCACTTCCAATATCTGAGTATTTACTTTCCCATGGTGTATAGTCACCAGCATAAATGAGTATGGGTTCCCTGGCAGAGGGACTTATGGCCGAATCCTCCCTAAGATGGTCATGGCCACTGTTCAAAGGGTTGTAGAACAGAAAATTGGCTCAGTACTAGAAAGTTGGCAAGACATGGTGACTTCCTTTTATTGGGGTGACCTCTCTGCCTCCTCTGTGTCTATGGATGTGAGTATGAGTCTGTGATAATAGACGTTAAGCAGCACTTTTGTTGACCGCACGTCTATTCTATTTATCCCTAATAATGCCAGCTTCTTGCTCCCCTATGGGGTCAAGCGGACCCTCTGTTATAGCTGAAGGTAGAAAAATATTTAATACATCAATGAGCACCTCCCTATTTTGCTGAATGTCAAGATGTTTGGTGCTTGTGATGGTTCAATCCTGCCTCCTGGCCCTGTTACTCCAGAGTCCATTATTTCCATGAGATTTATGCATCTCGGTTTTGTGACTTATGTCCCCTACAGTCAGCTGCGGCCTGTAGACAAGAGCCACTATGAGCGTCTGCCACCTCTCTCTGCAGCACGTCTGTAAGACCTTGCTCCACAGCCCATACTCCGGGATCACTGGTGGCTTACCAGCCACCTCAGTTACATCCATGCTAAGTTTCTTTACTCCTTCCTCTACCACCGGTGAGAGTAACAGAAATATTTTGACTTCAATGAAGACCAGACATCATTTTTCTCCCCCTATTTTTCTAAGAGTTAATCTAGCAGCAATTTTGTCTCATTCTTTTTATCCCTCACCAGTATAGGTGAAAAGTGTATAAGTCTGTGCTTGAATCAGGCTGAGAGTGAGCTAGTGACAAATCTTAACTAACACAATTTAGGAGACACTGGAACAGAACTCCAAAAAAGACCAAAAAAAAAAAAAAAAGACCAGAGAATGTTTGAATTAAAACTCCCTTGATCTTAGGTCAGTCAGGAGGCCTGGAACTTGCACACAAGCTACATAAGCTCTGAGTATGCTTTAGGAATGTCCATCTTGTGATGGTTAAAGATTAAGTAGCTGCCTCCAGCTTGTTCAGAGTCCAGAGCAGGCATTCAAACCGCCTGCCTCCCCAGCTGCACTGTGACCTTATCAGGATATGGCAAAGATTGTTGACAACATGTTTTTCTTCATAGTTATTTAGAGTTAAGTTAAAAACAAAGAATGTGAATTTGTTAATCAGTAAATTCATAGTTGTTGTGAGAAAAATAATCAATTTTTACAATCACAATAATCATGGATTATTGATTGATGGTGTGTATATGCAGACCTGGCTATTTAAGCTGGGGAGAAATAAAGCTTCTTTGCTACTTGCCACCAGGAAAGCTGGTAGCCCTCTCTAATTCATACCATGTCAAAAGCAGGTTTACACTCTGCGTCACCGACCACTGGAGAGAACGTTCATGCAACACACCCGGGTGTTAAATCTCATGTCCTAAGAAAGGGTTCACAAATTAATGAACTCTTGCTTATTCATCGTTAAATTGCAGCCCTCTATGTCAGGTACTCTCAAAATCCAATTCCTGGAGTAGTCTTTTGGCTCCTGCTAGAGCTTACTAATTCATGATTAAACTAAGCACTGGTGCTGAGTTTCTTTCAACAGCCTTGTCAGGGTTGTAATGGGGTGTAGATCTAGATAGCGTCCTGGCATCCAAGCCAAAGTATGGGGGTTCTCCCATGTAGCTATTTATTGTCTTAGGGGACATTCTCAGGATGCCACTCAGCTGCGTCTGCTTTTACAAAGAGGGTGTTACCTAGTCTTTGCAAACTAAACCTGCTGCAAACAAGTGGAATTATAATTTGCATTGCATCTTTGTAGAAAACCGTATTAGCCCATTTTTAGTATTTCAGTCTGGTTACCCTTTTATTCCAATGATTTGTGTTATAATCTTCATCTCAGAGATTTAGTAGATTTAACGTAGCCACCGTGAAAACCAATCTTTTGCTCCAAATTATATAATTTGGAGTGACTAATATACAAAGAGATCACAAAAGTCAGTTCTTTTATTTTCATCTGAGTTTTTTCTCCCATAAGAGCATGCTGTCTAAAAATTCTTAAACAAACTTTGACAACAGAAAGAAACTAGAAAATGTATACAGGTTTAATTTTGGAAAAATATGCTTATTTTAGTTTACTGTCTGATACAGCCTCTGCCATATATAAATGATAGGCTACTCTGCAAAGATGAAAGTTCAAAAAACAAGTTTTGCTTTAATATCATCCAGATGGTAACAACAAAGCAAGTACGTCCATTATAAAGCCAATGTAATAAAATTGTCTGCTATTGTTATAATACTGTTTTCATCACTGGATCAGAATAAATAATGATCATTAGCATATGTAATTTGAACAATACTTACATTGTTCTCAAACTAAGACTTGTGTGACAAGAGAGATTATAAGGGAAGTGAAAATTTCAAAAATATTCACATTATCAATTGGAAAAAAGATCTCAGGGGTCATATATAATTAGCAGACCCTGCAGCTATTACTAAGATAAAATCTTCCACAAAGGTTACATTATGAGCATAAGTAACAAAAACCAAGTTTCTTACCATAACCTATACTAGTGTCAGGTGTATATGCATATTTTAGAAAGCTTTTCTATCTTAAAACTCTCTTTGGTTGCAAGCTTACAACGATTTATACTTTGTTTGATTTTAATAAAAATATTAGCTATAATAGTAGAAATATTCTGTTTTAGAATTAAAAGTTCACAAAGGAATGAACGGGTCAACTGGAATAAACACAGTAAACATGGAGTATTTAGAGTTCTATAGAATGGATGGATATTTTGTTAATAGTTACAAATTTATCAACATAAGTGAGAAAAATATAATTATCACATCAAACTTATGATATATTTCATCTCTAGGATATTATTTAAGTAAAAATTGCCTGAATACTGAAAAGCCATGACAACATACCATTGACATACATACCATGACAACATAACATAAAACCATGAGGTTGGCAAAAATTAAAAATAATTTTAAAAATCTAAAATAAATAATGAAATAGGTATAAAGAACATCAAAAATTATTTCAAAGCATTTACTAAAGTGAAAGATATGATTAACCTGTGACTCAGCATTTCTGTTTCAGATTATATACTCCCTTCAAAAAGTTGTTAACAAAAATTTATTAGGAACTTTACCCATGATAATGAAAACTAGAAAACAGTGGCATATGCACCCAATGGGACACAACAAACCAACAAAGAAGAACAAAATATCACTACTCATGACAGTATAGAAAACTGTCACAGATATTCTGTTGAATAAAATAAGGCAGAACCAAATCCCCCACCACCACCTTCTGAATAAATCAATTTACATAAAGTTCAAAAGCAGGGAAAACTAAGCTATGTCGGAAGTCTAGAGCGTAAGAAAGAACATGAACTCAGTAGTCTCCTGGGGGCTGAAAACCCATCCTTGGATTTGAGACTTCAGTGCACAGGCCCGTCCATACTTAAAAAGTCATTGAGCCAGGGTGGTGCCTGTGGTTCAAAGGAGTAGGGCGCTGGCCCCATACTCCTGGAGGTGGCGGGTTCAAACCCAACTCTGGCCAAAAACTGCCAAAAAAAAAAAAAAAAAAGAAAAAAAATTCATTTGTAGTAAAATTATGTGACTCTTAACTTAGTTAAAAAGATATGCTTCCAAAAAAAAGAGAATAAACAGTAAGCTATGGTAAAAACAATAATAATAACAGAACAGTTAGTCAATTGGGGGAAAAAGGAAACAGGATTTCAACTGAACTTCTCATTTTCTGAACAGCAAACTAAGACTTGATGTTAAATGATTTGCGTGAATGGATAACATACGCTAAGAAAAAATTCAGACTAGAATTTTTCCTGTGATATTATTTCCATAGTAGCAGTTTTCCCTGTCCTTCCCACCAAATATGTAAATCCAGAGAAAAAAATATGACAGAAAAACACAGATAGGCTCCTTTTTTGCTATTGGTTGTAAAGAGAAGGAGGGCAAATGTCAAATTTTGTCTTACATTACTGAACAAGAACGACAGACCACCATAGATCTGAATTTCATTTGCTGAGGTTGTAGATGTGACCAGTGATGAATTGCAAAAGTGTTAAAAGTAAGTGGTGTTTTAGAGTGGCTAAAAATACAGAAGCCCTGAAATATGCCCCCTGGAAAATATGGATAAACTAATTGCTTTTCTGTTGCTGTGTTATGCTTGCCTGAGCAGGTTCCAGGTCTAGTTTCATTCTTCTTGAGTTTGCATCAGTGCTGCTTTAACTGCTGTGCTCTAAAAATCCAGATTTGCTATTTAATAACAGAAAGCTCCTATTTAAATACAGTTAGTGAATGTGCAAGAAACAGCCTCAAGCTCTAAAAGTTCAGCATGTCATAAATGTCCAGCATCAAAGAAATTCAACGAGGCAGTTACTGTGATGAGCTACCAAATGGGAAGGGAAATTGGCAAACAGAAATAATTTTGGTGACCTCCAAAGACAAAAGGAGGATGTAGAAAAATACATTGTGCATATTGCATGCACCTTCTTTTCACATCTAAGGACCCTGAACATTTTGAAGCTCTGAGATTACTTCATAGTTAATTTAATACCTTGATAGTATACTTCTCCTTTCAAATAATACTTAGTCACTCCCATACAACCTGCTTCCCTGTGATAATCAGTTAAGATAGCAATGACAACAGATGTTAAGCTTAGAGTTTCTTTCATACTGACTCTCCAAAGTATCAGAAATCTTAAGTAACTTTCCTTTAATCTTAAATTTAACAAAAATATTGCACGTGTGGATAAATAACAACATGATCTATTAAGAGAGACTGTTTCTCATATTGGAATGAAAAAAGTTACATAATTTGCCTTTGAAATGGAAACACAGATTTTAAGTTTAGAAGAGTTTATATTATGTACATCCAGAAAGTTTTTCTAGCACAGGTGTAGCTGCTATCAACTTGACACACGTAGCCTTTTTCCAAGGCCAAATACCCCACTGGAAATACCATTTCCCCTTGTACTAATTCCTGTTTTAGAGATGTTCGTTTCCACGTTAACACACTTATCACTTTCAAATTGCAAAGGAATTCTGAATTATGTAGGTCTCTACTACAGGGACTTAAGCTGTTAAACTTCATTATGATACCAAGGCAGGCAACTTGTCAAAGTCTGCATACATCTTATATATCTATATTCATTAAACTTTGATTAATGGGAATGTAAGATCCAAAAGCCTCAATTAACTAATTTTTTCCAGTGTTCCATTTTTGAGAGAAAAAGGTAATTTATTTTTTTAAAAAGATAATTGTAGGAATTTTTTATAAAACCTCAACTTTCAGTGTCTTTTTCGAACCATGGATCCCTTCTAATTTCTGGACTCTTTAAGTATCAGGAATTGTTGAAGACAAAGGGAATTCAAAATCATTGCTTTCAAAATGATCAAATCCAGCAGAAGAAACAGATACATATTAATTACAGTGTTAAGGCAAGAGTGATCGATTCCACCTGAAATAGAGGCAGAAAGTGTTAGGAAAGGGTGCAGAACCAGAGTTCCTATTAAGTCCTTTCTCTTCTCTAATCATATTATTTTAAAGTGATCTGAAACTCTCAAAAATGATAAATCCAACAATATAATAAGGTTCACCTACACAAAGAAGAAAATTGTATTCAAATATAACATTCTATAATTATTAATTGCCATACATACGGACATCAGTACACCTGTGAAAAGAAAAAGGTTTCACCAAAACATGTAAGTTTATGTAGTTGCCAAAATTTTTCTCTCAAATAGTCAGTACTTTGCCTTTTATTTATTCTATTTGCAGGTTGGACAAGCACAACTTGTGAGCTGGAATAATATATTGACTATTTTTCTTCTTCCTTTTAAAATGTATTCTCCGTGGCAGATTTTTCTTGTCTTACTGAAGGAAATTATGAGTTAGATTTGGGGTTCCTGGTTTACTTTCTGGTTATCAACAGTTCTCTGGATGGTAATTAATGTCTAGTACAGGGTAAAATAAAGCCAAATAAATTATAAAAAATATACTGCATTGTGAGCTACTGTTTTCTCTCCTGATAAAGTTATGGGACTAGAGTGTGAGAGGTGTGGGGAAGAATCTTTTCCTCTTCTCATTTTTATTTATTTTTTTTTTCTGTCTCCATTTGGCTATCTCATTTTAACTGCAATAGCATAGGGCAGTGATTTTTCAACTGTTGTGCTGTGAAAATTTTAAAGACCATTCATTAAATTATTTTTGAAAGAAGAGGAAAGCACAATATGTCTTTGATTATATATCTTTGACTATTTTTTAACTCAACATAATTTAAGTGTGCCATGGGAGTGTAACTATAGGTTCAAGTGTGCCACGAGATAAAAGAGGTTGAACAACGCTGGCATAGGGGCTGGGAACAAGGGTGAAAGAGGCAGAAAAGAAAAAGAAGCAAGAGGGCGGGAAAAAATGGCTTTGATTGGCATTGACATGAATATTTTCTTTTTTTTTTTTTTTTTGAGACAGAGCCTCAAGCTGTCACCCTGGGTAGAGTGCTGTGGCATTCACAGCTCACAGCAACCTCCAATTCCTGGGCTCAAGTGAGTTTCTTGCCTCCACCTCCCAAGTAGCTGGGACTACAGGCGCCCACCACAACACCCGACCATTTTTTGGTTGCAGCCGTCATTGTTGTTTGGCGGGCCCGGGCTGGATTCGAACCCGCCAGCTCAGGTGTACGTGGCTGGCGCCTTAGCCCGCTGAGCCACAGGCACCGAGCCAATATTTTCTTTGACTGTGGAAAATTTTTGTTGGTGGCCCTTTCTTTCAGGAGTACTGTTTTGAATTCTTTGGAAATTTGTGTATGTGCCTAATTGCAAGACATTTTCTGCATCTAATCCCTTGAAGACGTTGAGAACCTCACTCACCTGGATGGTTCTTTAGAGGGTTGGCTAGTCCTAAAGCACCCAAACTTCTGCCTTAGTTTACTCTTGATTATGGAAGAGATGGAGACAAGCAAACAACCAATATCCCCCTGTGTAAAATTCCTTCAAAGTGACCCCTTAGCAGGGGGCTATATTTTAGAGAACTTCATTTTCATACATGAGGGGCCATAGTATGAAGGAACCAAGGCATCCCTGATGCCAGTTGAGTAGGACAGAATTCTCGTCACCCAGAGTAGCCTTCCACAGAAGGACCTTGGATTCCCAAATGACTAAAACAAAGAAAATCCCCTTTTTATCTGCTTTGAATTTGACTAAGAACTAAAATTCCATCTTGCCAGCTTCTACTCTATTTTGTTAGGTCTTTGAAAGTGTAGAGTTTACGTCTTTACAGCAATAACTCAGCAGTGCCTTAACTCAAACATTCCTTTATAAAGCTCTCACGTGCAGAACTGGGAGATCCTTACACCTTCTATTTTTTGGTCATGGTCTAAATCTAGGCAACCCTCCTTGTCATCCAGCCATTTCTCCCTTGCTCTGCTCCCCAAGCAGCTCCTGGCTGCATTTTGCTTCTCTACATTCCTACAATTGACCATGGAATCTCACACACTGTCATCCTGATCCCAAACTTAGGGATATAAATAATGTCTTTCCAAGAGCTTCCCGTGAGCTCTTTTCCTCGAGCTCTAACCTCTGTCAGAGGCTCCTAATAGTCACCACCCCTCCCCACTATCTTCTTTTACAAGTCCATGGTCAGGAGTTTCACAACTTATTTCAAATTGTGTTATCTCTCTCCTAAGGTCTCTAAGCCAAACTGTGATTGAAACTTTCTTTTATACTCACGCAGCACTTTGAAATAGTCTAAACATTTTCACATTTAGTTTTTTTATTCAATCTTACAAAAATATCCATAAAATAACTTAGATATACTGCAAGCAAAACACAGCAGCAAGCTATTGAAAACAAGCTGGGGAAATGGCACAAGATTTCTCAAGACTCTGCTGATACCGGAATTTCAGGCTCTTGGTCTCGGTGATTCGAAGAAGGAATGGAAGGACCACAAGAGTGGTGGTAAGTCAGGATTTATTTACAGGAAAGAAGAAATACAAGAGGAAAAACCAAACCTCTAGGCAAAGAGAACCCTGGAGGGGAACAAACTCTCTTATTCCCTCTCCAAGGTCCAGCCGGGGTCTGCGTTGGAGGGGAACAAGCTCTCCTGTTCCCTCTCTGAGGTCTAGCGAGGTCTGCTCGGAGAAGTCGAGGTCTGCCCCTGAGCGCTCTGCTCAGGGGGTTATATAGTCCCAGGGAGTTGTTTTGCGAGAACTTCTTAGGGCGTGGGTCTCCATCAGTTACAGCCAGCTGTCCAATGAAGACGCAGGCCCTGGAAACTGACATGATATTGAGTCAGATGTGCAGGAGGAGGAGACAGCAAGGGGCCACCCATGAAATGGACTAGCCAGAAGAGCACGGGAAGGAGACAGCAAGGCGCCAGTGTCTTCCGCACAGGTGTCCGGCCCTTCCGACAAGCTGGTTTCTCAACCGACACAGCATCAGCACCGCCAGGGCCCCGGCGACGGCTGTAGGGCCGCTTTGTCCTGCATCACTGCCAATCCTCAGGAGGATGCTAAAATAACCACCATACCTTTACCTTGTATTAAAAGAAAGGAAGCCAAGCTGTGCCTGTGGCTCAAAGGAGTAGGGCGCCAGTTCCACATGCTGGAAGTGGCAGGTTCAAACCCAGTCCCGGCCAAAAACTATAAAAAAACTATAAAGTTAAATAACATTTTTCCTCTTCACAGAAAATAGAATAGTCATAAGAAATATAAGAAACAGAAAAAGTAGTAGCAGGAGAAAAGAGTCTAACACCACAATGGCACAAAACCATTTAAAAGTCGCACATCAAATTTCATATTATCCGGTATATTCAATTCTTTCATTTACTTTGCATAGGTTCAATTTGGTGTTAGGAAGTAAAAGGAGCTCTGCTCAACAATTTGTGTCTTGTAAATGATTTAAAGTAGTACAGGGTGAGTGGTCAACAATAAAACAAAGGAGAATGCCATCACGGTTAACACCAAGTTTAAGGAATCCTACCAGGAGAAGTTACAGGTCTTCTTAATTGTATTGAAACCTAATCCTTAAGGCATCATCAGCTTACCTGGCAAGTCAAAGTCGGAATCCACATTAAGTTCAAGGACACACAGCAATGAATTACCGAATGCCAAGCTCCTGGTAATCCAAGCAATGGTCTCGCCTAACCCCTCTGCATCCTCTCATTTAGTTTGGTTTCTAAATGAGGACACAGACACCTGTTCCAGCAGCAGGTGGTCTTTGTTTATTATAGCTGTACCTGCTGGGCTTTAATCAGTCTGCAGCTGCAGGAACCCGCTTAAGTAACAGTTTACGGCGCCAGCATTTTACAGATCAGTATTTTCCACGAAGAAGTAAAGTTTTATGTAACACTTTCATCATACACAAAACATCACATAAGCAGCTTTTATTTCTCCGTCTCTCTTTCCCTAACATTTAGGACTACTAATTAGTGAATCATTTCACATGCAGAGTTGGAAAGCTAAGCTCTCATTCTTCTGCCTTGAGGGAGACTGTCTTCTGCACTCTCATTACAAACTCTATCTTTCTTAGGAGAAGAACAACTAACCTCTTACTAACCCACAAGTAGTAGCTTGTGCTATTTCTCATTTTTATGCCTTGGAAGAAAACTTCCATCTTAGAAAGGAAGAAAAAAATGAGAAGAAGCAACGTGATCAATAGGAAACAAGTACTCCACGTAGATGAGAATGCATCTCTGTCCTCAAACTACCTAACAACGTTTTTTTTGTTGTTTTTTTTTATAATTTTATTGAATCATAATTCTGTACATTGGTGCAATCATAGGGCACGATTCATATACATTCAGAAATGTTTTGATCGTACTGTTCAAGATAGCCTTCATGGCATTTTCTTGATCACTATATAAAGACATTGATACTCTACATTTAATAAGTTTCCCCAGTACCCTGCTAAGATGCACCGTAGGTGAAAAGACTATTGAAAGACATTCAAGGATTATTAAAATTTTAAAATTTAATATTTTATTAGAAAGCAATATCTTATTGTAAAGTAGTTTTAAAGTTTAGGTGAATTTAGTTCATTCTAAGAACTGATCTGGTCTATTTTTTTTTTTTAAGGTGGACGCCTTTGCGTTTTAAAAATGTATTAACTAGAAAGAAGTATTTTGTTTATATAAATTCAGTTTACAAAGTAATGTCTGCTGAGATCTATTTTTTCTATAAACCAATCGGTAATTGCCAGTTAATATTTGCATTTTTTAGTGTATTTGCTTGCAGAATGGGAATCATAGCTCTATTTGTACTGAGGTGTCACTTTTAAGTCATAAAAACAAATGCAAACTGATCTTAACATGAAAGGATGTACCCTTTCTCATCCCTGATACTGGAGTCAGTTGAGGCTAGATTAAAGACTCAATTAATGTCATCAGATCTCTCAATCTCTCCCTGTCTTGGCTACAGTGCTCAACTTTGCTCTTTTCAGTAGTGGTAAAGAAGCTGATTGCCAACAGTTCTGAATTTGTATCCTCTCAGCCTATGGCACTGAGGAGAGAGTCTTACTCAATAGATGCAGAAAGAAGTCTCACACAAGATTCCTGATGGCCCAGCCTGGATTCCATCACCATCCCTATCTCTTGTGATTGGCCAGATTTGGGTCCTGTGCTATGCTCACATTTGTAATAAAAGAGATGGAAATCGTCTGCTACCAGAAAAAAATAAAAAAAGAAATTCTTAGTCCCAAAGAATTATGATCATAGAGATCCAATGTAAAGGGATCATATGTCTTGGTTTAGGCTTACTATCCTGGCGGCCATTCCACATGTTCCATATTTTAAAGTAATATTACTATTTGCATTGAAATAAACCAGGGTAATTTGATCAACCATTCAGTACTTCCATCTTCTCCCGTGATCTTTTCTGGTAATGTGTAAAATGCATGTGCTGTGAACAGGAAATTTAAATACAATTAAATGTAAATTTAAATACAATTAAATGTGAAAAACTAAACTAAACTAAGAGAAGCTGCCACTCTCTTTCTAAGGTTTCTTAGATAGAACATGATAGCCAATACCTCTTGTTTGGGATAGCATGCCAGGCACTTCTAGATGAAAGGAAATGAGCTCAGATGCAAGCAGCACAGGCAGCTCACCTCCACCCTGGGGTAGTAGTTGGGAAGTATCTTATGCAGGTGTTCCTGCCTGCTCTAATACCAACCGTTGTATCATGGTCCATGCTTGGCTTGAGAGATGCAAGAAGACTGCCAATGGATACTTTCAATGTTAAACAAGGGAAATGATAGGCCTAGTACTCCTGACATATGTGCAAACAACAGGGATAGAAAATAATTTGCAAACTCGTTCCTGGAGTGCTTTTGTCACATACTGTGTGGTATAAATTCACAAGTATTTATTTAACTTTTGGTGACACTTTAAATTGCAATGATCTTTTCAGCAGTAACGAACTAAATAAAAATGCATTTTTACTAATAAATTAAGAGCTAAATTTCTATTCTTAAAGATATTTGATGATGAATATGGAGCTTGAACAAAAGATTTTTGACATTTGACATCCACAATGGGAAGACAAATATTACAGAATTTTACAAAATATTCTATACGTATTGGCCAGCTGCCACTTTGTAAAAATTTGTAATGAATATTTTCTACATAAAGGTACATTTAGCTACCATTTCCCATTTTCCCTATGGATGGTGAGTTTATGGGCGACCTTTGGGACACACTGTAGTGATGATGCAAATCACTTGGAATTCAGAAGAAACGAGTATGTGAGGAGGCCCCAGTGCCGAGTCCACAAGTTTAAGAAGGCTGTGCTCAAAGAAGATTTAACCCCATATGATCTTTTTAGTTTGACCAGAAGACTATTCTTCTAAATCAAATTTGTCACTTTCAAATGCCAACTTTCACCCAGGAAGTGTGCCATGTACTAATGCATTATACCTGTTGGGTGGGATCTTATCAATCCCTCCCTTCTCCTTCCTGCTCTTGAATTGAATTGAGTTCTTTCCCTCATTGAGCACATACTTGTCAATCAACTAGTTTCAAGTTGATATTGAGTACACGTGGTGTTTGTTTTTCTATTCGGATACTTTACATAGGAGAGTGTTCTCCAAATCCTTCTGGAGTGAAGGACACAACTAGAACATGGACTTTTCCTACAAATTCAAACCATGTAACCTAATTGTAAATACCTTGGTATCAATCTGAAATTTAAAACAAAACAAAACAAAACAAAACAAAAAAACCTCAAAAGGGCACATCCCTCTCAAACTCCAAGTTTCCTATGTATGTGTAACAAGGTGAGTATACATATTCATGTTTGCTATTTTGGGGGAACTTAGTTGTTTTGTAAACAAGTCAGTACTATGAGCTTTATTAGCAGTATCATTAAATTCTTCAAGCCAACTTTAGGTAACTTAATTCTAACAATGATTTGATTTTCCAATTCAAAGAAAGTGTATTTGGATCTCATCCTATTCAAGAAGAAAGCATCTATTATTATTGCAAATCCTACTATAAACTATGTTAAAATGACCTGCTTTAACAGTGAAAATAAGAATCTATTTTTTGTTTGAAGAAGTTACCACCATAAAAATCAATGTCCTTAATAAATTAAGACTCCTATGGAGCAGAAATGTACTCTGAATTGGTTGACATACACGCATAATTTATAATTGTCTCCAAACAAGCAGTGATGTACTACCAATCAACATAGAAGCTATAGTTGTCAAAAATGAAAAATATTATAGTATGAGACATACACACATTGGAGTCACTGAACTACACATTTTTTGAAACAAAGATGGTGTTGAATACAAAATAGAATGTCTGCAAGAAAGCAGGCACTTTGGTGACTATCAACAAATAGATTTTAGAGATATTTGATTCTTAATAGAACATCTAAACAAAATCTAGAGGAATTCAGCAGAACCTAAGCATTTTGCAGTGACATACAACATTTTATGTCAACATTGCAAGTTTGGTTTGCATTTTAGTCAAATTTGGTAGTAGATCTCTAATCAAATTATTCCATGAATCAAGCATTCTGTAATTGTTAAAACCAAAGCTTGCAAATAGGAAGTAATTAAAATTTATCACTAAAATATCAAGGCAGGAGCCTTCATTAACTAATGATACATGTAATCTTATGTAAGATTTATTCTAGAAATTCTATAATTTACTTTGGAATATCTTGACTAGTGGAAAGTTATCTTTGATGATGCCCTTGTTTTTAAATGGATGAATTTATATTCTGCGTCTCTGTGGAATAATGTTTTAAAAACCTATGCTTTTGCAGATTTAACTTTGATTAAATATGATTTATTTTATGAGTTTGTTTTGTAAAGTATATTTATCAAAGAAAGTTACTCTGAATAAGGACAAATAGTACCAACTATGAAAATATAGGGATAAAATATTTATACATTTTAATTCAAAAGTAGAATTTACAATGTTTCCTATTTAGCACGTCAGTCCCTTTTTTATGGATGCTGCAGCACTTGAGACTAATTCAGGCCATTCACATCTGCCTTTGAGAGGAACTGCTGAAAGGAATGTAGTTGTCCTTTAGCCTCTCACCGTCACCCCTGTGGATCTGGTGTAGCCTTCATGCTCAGGCCATCTGAGATCAATCTAGCTGCTATTGCCCTGCACCCCCAAATTATTATGTTGAAGGTTCACTCCCTAATTTGACTACATTTTGAAGTAGCATTTATGTAGAGGTAAATAGGATTTAATAAAATCATAAAGGTAGAGTCCAGATCTGATGGGACTAAGGTAGTTGTAAGAAGAAGCACCAATGTATTCTCTCTCTCTTTCTCTCTCTGTCACACATCTCTTTCTCTCTGTGTCTCTCCCTCTCACATGACAATACCAAGAGAATTCAGCTATTGCAAGCCAGAAAGAAATCCCTCACTGGGAACCAAGTTGGTTGGTGCCTTGCCCTTGGATTTTCTAGTCTCCAGATTATGACAAATAATTGTCTGATGGTTAAGCCATCCAATATGTGGTATTTTGTTACAGCTGCTGGAGCAGAAAAAGACATCAGCCAATAACTAAGTGTGGTAGGGGTACTAGATCTGGGTCTTTCCTGCTGAATGCCAGATTCCTCTGATGGGCAATCTTTGCTTGGTGAGTCCCCAGCAGCCTGTCTCAATGTTCTCGTAGTTTTATGTTCTTTCTATGGAGTCCGTCTTGCTCCACTCACTCCCTTTGCAGGTATCACACCTGCACCATGGTCTAGAGAATCTCTCTGGTGATCCTCAGTCTTTCTCTCCTTTCCCCTTCACAGGCATTTTCTCCTCATAGATCTCTTGCTCATATCTTGGCATGTTGTCATGATTTTTCATCACAAGTGTAAAAGTAGATCTCAATAAAAACAAAAAAGACTGTTAAGACTATATTGAAAAATTTATTCTTTTGAAAATACAATATTAGAGAGATAAAAACTTATTAAACTATGATTATGCATGAAGAATAATTATTTTGTTCTGTTTTTCATTTTAATGTATAAGGAGATATTACTATAAAGATTATTTAATTTTTTTTAAATTTTGTATTCACTGACATATTTTAATTTTGGAAGTAATAATATTTCTGGAAATGATTTTCAAGTAGAAGTAATATGTAAATCCACCCATATGATACATTTTCAGTCCAAAAATAAATATTTTAACCCCCAAATAACTATTTCAATAAGTATGCAATTTTAATTTTAGCTATATATTTTAAAACTCAATGATGTCCTAGTTTAGACAATAAATAATGTAGTTAAACTACTTGTAAATACTAAAAATGATTATACTGATTGTTGACATAAATGGGCTATGAAAATTTGAGTTATATGAGTCATGATAAACTTGTTTATTCTGTGGCAAGACATAGCCCACGTTGGTTTTAAACATTAAATAGTGATCTGTTTCTAATCAAGAAAATAATTTTTTCCACCCTTCCTTCCTTTCTCAATTACATATTTTTCTTACTTTCTCCAAATATGCGTTGCCATTTATTCTGTTTGTGGTAGTCTACATACCCTGATCTGCAAAGCTATAACACCAGCAATCTACATGGAGCTTCCTGCTACCAACCTTTACGAATACAAACATAAAAAGCTTTTAAGGCAGTGTGTACCAAATGGCATTACAGATAAATAATTATATATTTATTTTAAAAATATTGATTGAAAAACTATTACATACCAGACATCATTCTGGCACTAGGGATAAACAGAAAAAAACATTTTTTTTTCTTCATAGAACTTCTAATAAATAGTAAGTAAAACTTTTTGTTTCTCAGTCCTAATAATTGCTCTATGGTCAAGCAAAGCCTCACTGACAGGTGACAGTGAGTACAGGTATAAGGAGATAAAAGACCCAGCCAGATGTGTTTCTGGATGAGGATTCAAAGCAGAATTACTTGTTCTATTATTTGTCGTATAGAACTAACAAGGTTTGCCAGTAGATAGAATTATCAAAGAATGACGTTCCTCTTCACTGATGTAGAGTGTGGGAAGAACGGATTTGGAGGCAAGTAAGGAGACTGGGAATTTGGACCTTAATGAACTGTTGACATTTGGGCTTATGTACTTGGAATTCAGGGATGAGATTCTGGCTCTAGATATAAATGTTAAAGTCCTTAGCACATAGGTAGTAGTTAAAGTTATGGGGCTGGATGAGAACACCTACATTGTAACTGAGGCAAAGTCATAGAAATCTTGGTAAGTGGGCACAAGGTGACCCTAATGTAAAGTGATTGGTGGCAATTAAGAGTTAAGAGACTGAGAAGAAAGAGCATGCATGAGAAAGAAGGAAACCCAGAAGATTGTAATGTCTCAGGAGCCCAGGGTATGTTTCAAAGTTTAAAAAATGTGTGCTGCTGGAAAGAAAAAACTCTAAACTGATCATTGGAATTAGCAAGTTAGAGCTACTAGTGACATTGGTATGTGTAGTTGCAATGGAATATTGGGGTCTTTTATGCAAGGTTGTAAAGCTTTGATAAAACCCATCTCCTTTTGTGCATATATCTGTAGCCAGACAGCAACTGATCAGCAGCCTCATTGTAAAAAATGCTGCTCACATATGGCGATAGGTATCTTTTTTTCATCTATTTTTCCCCTTCTCTACTCATCAGCTTTTTATTAAATCAAAGGGCTGATATTTACCTGTCTTCATTTCCTCGTTCCTAAGTAGAAAACTGCATAATGAGGTTTAATATATAACCAAGAGCAGTGATATATAATACAAGTGATACATTCTGTATTTGTTACTTTGTTCTATCTTCATAACCTTAAATATTTTAGAGTGAATAATTCAGATCCTGATTTTTTATGCATGCTCTTATGTCTGATATAATAAATTAGAAAATTACTTACAATATCAGAATTTGCAGAGATTACAGCATCTGTGTTTCTGCCATTCTATTCTCACTTTTACTTGTATGAACTTTGCCTAGTCACTTAGACACAATTAACCATATTCTTGTCAAGTATAAAATGGGCATATCTTTTCTTGATTCACTGTATTAATATAAATATTCATTAATTAATTGAAATAGTCTTCCAAGGAATATGTACATGCAATTTAATTCTAAAATGTCCTTATCATTGATGAAGTCAGTTATTGGGGAGCTTATATTCCATATCATCATTATGACTATTGTTGTAAAATGTCTCTTATTTTTAATTTCTGAAGCCAAAAGTCCAGGGTAGTAATTCCAATGAGTTATCATTTGGTATTCACAATATCATTTTGTTTTGAAGTTAATAATAATTAACCTATATCAAACTAAATAAAATATTTATATGTGGAAATGATCAGCATGTTGGGTTATTTAAAAGTTGTTGCAATTTTCTCTCCAACATTCCTTTAATGAATTGTGCTTGGGATTGAATTCATCCTGGTTAGGATTGACTTTTATTTTATACCTTAATCAGAAGAATACTATTCCTCCCCCCTCCCCCAGCCCTAGATAACCAGACTCTGGTATTTCCTTATGCTTAGGTAACAGCTGAAAGACAATATAATCAATAACCTCATTATATTTGATGGGGAAGAGTATCATGTTTAGTGTATGTCATACTTGAAATACTTGACAAATAATGACCAAAGTCCATCTGAGAATCTATTCTATGCTTAGAGTAGATTAGAAGATCTTAACAAACCATGCTTGAAATTATCTCTGCTTCTGGATTTAGATATATAGATAGCTATGTAGATAAACTAGTACATTTCTTAAAGCTATCTGGGTGGTGTGTTCTAAAACTTGGAACAAAAATATACTAATTCAGTTTGGCAATCAACAATAAAGGAAAAGAATACTCACATTCCCTGGCATCATTCCCTTTGAACATAGCCATGTTCAAACTTCCAAAAGAAACTGTGTCCCACTGTGACTCATGACATGTCTAAGAATGTTTTTTCTGTAGTGTGTTAGGTATGTATTATCACTATGATTGATTCCTTATGTAACTAGAGAAAACTGATTTGTATCAAATTATAGTCACTTGTTAACAATTTTTTTGTTAATATGTGTCATGGTGTGATGTTTCAGTATCATGGTAAGAAGGTCTGGTGTCATGGTGTGATGGTCTAGTGTCATGGCAGGATGATCTAATGTCATGGGGGATGGTCTAGTGTCGTGGTGGGATGGTCTAATGTCATGGGGAATGGTCTAGTGTTATGTTGGGATGGTCTGATGTAATGGTAGGATGGTGGGATGGTTTGATGTCATGATGGGATGGTCTAATGTCATGGTGGGATGGTCTAATGTCATGGGGGATGGTCTAGTGTCATGGTGGGATAGTCTAGAGTCATGGTGGGATGGTCTAATGTAATGGGGGATGGTCTAGTGTCATGGTGGGATGTCTAATGTCATGGTGGGATGGTCTATTGTAATGGTAGGATGGTGGGATGGTCTGTTGTCATGATGGGGTGGTCTAATGTCATGGTGGGATGGTCTAGTGTCATGATAGGGTGGTCTAATGTCATGGGGGATGGTCTAATGTCATGTTGGGCTGGTCTAGTGTCAGGGTGAGATGATCTATGCATGTTTACAGCATATAATTGGCTCTAGATTGGCTGACACAAAATTAACAATAAAAGCAAGGGACACTTTATGATCTGTTTATGTTAATGAGAAAACATCATTAATTAAATCTTTTCTATTGTGACCTAGTAAATTACACATGTTTACTGAGCCTGTAATATGTACTGTGAGCTATGATAAATAATCTTTGAGATTCAAGAGAAGAGTTTGTGGAAATCTCTTCTTATCAAGGTACTTAAAATCTAGCAAGTGAAATGAGATGCTTATGAAACACAAATGGGAAATCAAAGGCCACAACTAATTGCTGTGGAATTATTTCTTAACCTCCAGTTTTCAGTGGAAAAGTATAAGTAAAGACTGAATAAATCACAGAAAAGTGCACTTGCTTTTACTGGGATACAGCCAGGAGTGTTTTTATATAAAAGTGTTAGATAGTATGACATGACAGTCTGTAAGCAAGACTTCTACCCTTAAATGTTTTTGTAGTTGTAATTGCATTTAAAGAATCCTTCATTAATTGATTATGTGTGTGTGTTTTATAAACTGTAGGTATTAATCTAGCACATATTTATAGATATTAACATATTGCTAAATCCAGCTTTGATAACACATTGCAAGAAATGCATTTCATGTGAGTTAAATTGATTCCAAAAATTCCTACAGTTGGAGTGGAATGAGTTCAAAACTTAGAAAAAAAAAAATTGAATTGTTTCCCAGCTCATGACTTTAGTAGTTCTGTGGGGTTGGTTATGTAATTTTATGAGTTTTAGACATCTTGTAAGTAAAATGGGAATAGTACTAATATCATAGAACCAAAATTTTGGTGGCGATAATAAAGTATAGATAAGGAAAATCCTTGTAAGCTCCACACATATACATATTCATATACATATGAATCTTAATTATTATTACTACTTGTCCCAGGAAGTCCTTCTTAATAGCCAAGGTTAAAAACTCAAAAGAACTACATTCTGTTGAATAATAAATATAATGGAATCAAAACTATGGGAAACTTGGTCATTGATGGCTAACGTTTGACTAAACTTTTAACTATCCAATAAAATGCTTCCACCAAGTCTGTAACAAAAATACTTTTTGATACTATAAAGAAAATAAATTCCTTGGCCTTCTAGCATAAGGAAAATTCTCCACACAAAGCTGCTTCTAAAAAATCAGCAAAAGTTGAAAGTTCAGCTGGTTGAAGCTCTGAAGATTATATGTAGGAAAAACTTTACAAATAACAAAAGGAGTCTAACTGTGTATGGAAGAGTGCATTACAAGCTGTGACCTTCCCGTTTTCCATTTTTATAGTTATTTTTGTTTAATACCATCAAGCAATGAAATTCAGTTCACAGAAATTTCAGAAAGGCAATGTAAGAACAAAACTGGGGTAAAGCCCCTGGTCATGCATTTCCTTCTCAAACTAAACAATTCTGATATGTGTGCAAGTTTGAAAACTCTGTCTAGGCAGAACAACCAAAATTCATATTTTTTTTCTATAAGGCAAACTTTTGTTAAAGGAGCATTTGAAGAATAAACGACTAAATAAAGTTTGAAATCCTTATATCATTGAGCAACTGAATTCAAGCATAACTCATTTGTGTTAAAGAGGTGCTATGGTCTGAATGTGTGTCTCAAATTTCATATGTTGAATCTTAATCAGCAATGAGATAGTATAAAGATGTGGGGCTTTTTCCAGGTGATTAGGTCATGAACCAAAGCACTCATGAATAGAACTAACAATGTTGTAAAAGGGCTGGAGAAAACTAGCAAGGCCTTTTTTGCCTTTCTGTCCCCCTGTCATGTGAGACTGTGTGACCTCTTTCTGGAGAATGCAATATTCCAGATACTATCTTGAATGCAGACACTGGGCCCTCCTCAGACACTGAGCCAGCCTGTGCTTTGATCTTGGATTTCCAGTCTCCATAAAAATCAGTATGCCATGTTTCTCGTAGCAACAGCAGTGGGCTGAGACAAGAGGTATATAGAAAAATACAAATTTCCTCTCAGCTACACTCTCCATTTATTGCTGTTAAATCTAAATCTAAAAACCATGTAGGGCTTTTAGAAAATTATGATGTATGATAATTTTAGTCTTGTCTTATTTTCATTCAAACTTCTCACATCAATATGTAGAAGGAATACAGAAGGCAGAGTGAAGATGACTTTTTTTGTTATTCATCTATCATGAACTATTGCTCTTTTTATAATAAAATATGCTTGTAAAGAAAAATTGATATCTTTTGAAAAGGAGATATTTACTGTAATATTTCACTTAAACTGCAAAGAACAGTGAATAATGTGCAATTCACTGAGAACCATTCTGGGGAATTAAAATGACTAGCTTACCTGCCATGTTATTGTTTAATTCATTTTCCATTGATTTATAATAGTCTTTTCTTTAAAATGCTCATGTATACAGATAGGATGGGCTTATCCTTCCAGAATTGTGAAGGATAACACAATTCTGGATAACACTGAAATATGCCAAGGTTAGTTCATAAATAGGCATCCCAGATACATTTCCATTATAGTAACAACTAAAAAGGCATGCCTTTTTTCTGTTAAAAAAATTCTCCTTTTGCTCTGTTTTCATCATGCCAAAATGACAGCGTCAACTTGTTAATGTTGATTGAAATCATCCAAGGCAAGTAATATTTCCACAAAGAAAGAAAGCATTAAGACTGAGTTTCTATGAAAAGTTAAATGGAATTTTCTGTTTCTATGAAAAATTAAATGGAATTTTTCTAAGTGATAGCATTTCTCCTATCTAACTAATCAGTGATGCTTATGATGTTTATTAATAAAATTGCGTCTGAGTTTGGACAAGGATTGGTAGAATATACCGTGAACATTGTAAGATTGTAGAATGAGCATACCCTCACAGTCACCCCTGCATTTCATTAGCTACCGGAGATATGAGGAAACGTATAGTTGTTTTTGTTAGTAGGGAAATTTTTAACCATGAAATAGATGCATATATCATATGCTCATATTCACTACCCACACTATAGTCACTCATGAGTATGTTCTGTATATTTACACTTTACTAAATTACGTAGATGATACAAAATAAGAATTGGGGAAGGCTGACAAGCTAATAGCAAGGTTTCCCAATTGATGTGGGTCTCTTCTGTTTCTTATGAAATTTTTCATAATTGTTATAGCCTACTTTGGCTTGTAACTCTCCCAAAATGTGCAAATTAGCATTTTTACTGCTTTTTTTTTTAATAATTTTATTGAATCATAATTATGTACATTGGTGCAATCACAGGGCACGATTCATATACATTCAGAAATATTTTGATCATACTGTTACAGATATCCTTCATGGCATTTCCTTGATCACTATATAA
>CAUYON010157583.1:0-10887 GCA_963573935.1 Arctocebus calabarensis
TTCACATTGTCAAATAAGACATTATACAGTGCTTTGACTCTGAGGCTCAGTATGAAGTCATCAGTTAACTTCTTATTTTTTTTTCCAAAGTCTCAAAAACTAGACAACTAATATAAATAAAAGTAAAAGAGAGTTTCAAAAAAACAGAGCATGCCAAATCTTATAGACAATAGAAAAAGAAGAAATATTTCAAAATTATTCTACTTAAAAGTCCTTGTCTTATTCACTACTCTCCTCCCAATAACTGCCCCGTACACGGTACTTGCCTTTGTGTATACTTTAAAGTACCAAATTACTCCTTACTACCTTCAGGACAAACACTATAAACATCCTTGGGAATGAGTCAAAAGAGAGAAAAACAACAATAAATAATAACCTATCTCCCCCCATGCTTGCAGTCACCTTTTGTTGCCCCAAGAGATAGCACGCTTTCATTCTCTAGTAAAATATTTGAAAAAGAAGAAAGCTTGAGCATCTCAGAGTATATTAAGACACCCTCAAGGCTTGACGCCCCTAGCTCAGCGAGTAGGGTGCCAACCACATACACCAAAGCTAGTGGGTTCAAACCTAGCCCAGGCCTGCTAAACAATGACAACTGCAACCAAAAAATAGCGAGCGTTGTGGCAGGCACCTGTAGTACCAGCCTCGCAGGAGGCTGAGGCAAGAAAATCACTCACGCCCAAGAGTTTGAGGTTGCTGTGACGCTACGGTACTCTACCGAGGGCGACATACTGAGACTCTGTCTCAAAATAAATAAATTAATTAATTTTTAAAAAAAAGGACATCCTCTGGTAAGTACAATGGCTAAGAATGTAAATAGCAGGGTAATCTATTTATTGAAGCTTTTTTTCCCTTTGAGGCAAAGCATCTTCTGGATGTTGACTTTCAAACCCTGAACTACAATGACCTGAATCATTTTTACAAATGAATGATCATAGCTTAACCTGACTACACTTTAAAAAAATTATAAAATGATCAAATAAAGTGAAAAATAGTGGGTACAGTACATTCAATTATCATCTTTTAATTCTGCTTAGCTGCTATTCTTTAAAATTATTTTCACACTCATTATTTCTCCCCAGAAGCACAGTGGTTCTGACACTACTTGGGCTTAAAAATGTCACCATTCATCACGTAGGCAGGTTTTAATTAATTAACTTCTGTGCATAGGCTCCTCAATTGTAAATAAGCAAATGAGCACCTATTGTGTGGCAATTACGGGAATTAAATAAAATAGTATTCATATGCTTAAGAAACTGAGGTCCGGGAGGCGCCTGTGGCTCAATGGGTAGGGCACCAAGGATGGTGGGTTCAAACCCAGCCCCGGCCAAACTGCAGCAAAAACTAGCCAGGTGTTGTGGTGGTGCCTGTAGTACCAGCTACTTGGGAGGCTGAGGCAAGAGAACTGACTAAGCCCAGGAGTTGAAGGTTGCTGTGAGCTGTGACGCCATGGCACTCTACCAAGGGTGACAAAAGTAAGATTCTGTCAAAAAAAAAAAAAAAGAAACTGAGGTCTACTCACATTTAAGGGGCACCCACTCTCTGGCTTTATGGAAAAAAAAACCATACACATTTAAAAAACTTAGAACAGGGTGGTACCCGTAACTCAGTGGGTAGGATGCCGGCCACGTACTATCTTTTTTTATAAAAATAGCAAAAAAGGGGGCGTTGCCTGTGGCTCATCGAGTAGAGCGCCGGCCCCATATACCGAAGGGGGCAGGTTCAAACCCGGCCAAACTGCAAAAAACAGAAAAATAGCCGGGCATTGTGGTGGGCGCCTGTAGTCCCAGCTACTTGGGAGGCTGAGGCAAGAGAACCGCCTAAGCCCAGGAGTTGCAGGTTGCTGTGAGCTGTGTGATGCCATGGCACTTTACCAAGGGCAATAAAGTGAGACTCTGTCTTCACAAAAAAAAAAAAAAAAAAAAAATAGCAAAAAAGTCCTCATTTATATGATATAAGCATTTCTAAATGGTTCAAAATAAAAATCAAAGAATATTTTGTGATGTACAAAAATACTAAGAAATTCAGATTTTAGTATTCATTAATAAGATGCTATTGGAATATACCACATTCACACATTTGCATATTTTTATGGCTGCTTTTGCATGATAATAGCAGAATTGAGAAGTTGGGAAAAGGACCATATGGACCACAAGTCTATAACTACTATATGCATCTTTTTTTTTAAGTGTCCCAAGCCCTGCTCAGATTATTCACAGCATATGTTTTGTTTTTTATTTTAGAGATAGAGTCTCACTTTGTCACCCTTGGTAGAGTGCCGTGGTGTCATAGCTCACAGCAACCTCTAGCTCTTGGGCTTAGGCGATTCTCTTACCTCAGCCTCCCAAGTAGCTGGAATTACAGGCGTCCACCACAACGCCCAGCTATGTTTTATTGCAGTTTGGCTGGGGCTGGGTTCAAACCCACCACCCTGGATATACGGGGCCGGCACCCTACCCACTAAACCACAGGCACTGCCCTCAGAGCATATATTTTTTTTGAGACAGAGCCCTAAGCTGTCACCCTGTATAGAGTGCTGTGGCATTACAACTCACAGCAACCTCCAATTCCTGGGCTCAAGCAAGTCTCCTGCCCTGCCTCCCAAGTAGCTGGGACTACAGGTACCCACCACAACGCCCGGCCATTTTTTGGTTGCAGCCGTCATTGTTGTTTGGCGGGGCCGGGCTGGATTCGAACCCGCCAACTCAGGTGTATGTTGCCGGCGCCTTAGTCCGTTGAGCCACAGACGCTGAGCCAGCATATGTTTTTAATTTAAACAAAAGATTTTCCGTAGCCCTTAGTATAGTTTTGGATTTTTTCTACTTTTACTATTTTCTCTTCCCTTCATTGAAAATGACTTTCCTTGGTGCTATTTTTTCTTATTTCTCCTTTAACTTTTATCTTTGGAGGATCTCTGTATTTGTCTACTTTTAAAACAGTAATTCAGGGCTGGGGGCCGTGGCTCACCACAGTAATCCTAGCACTCTGAGAGGCGGAGGCAGGTGGATTGCCTGCGCTCAGGAGTTTGAGACTAGCCTGAGCAAAAGTGAGACCCCGTCTCTACTAAAAATAGAAAAACTAAGCAGGTGTTATGGCAGACACTTGTGTTTCCCAGCTACTCTGTAGGCTGAGGCAAGGGGATCTCTTGAGCCCAAGAGTTTGAGGCTGCTGCGAGTTAGGTAGGATGCCACAGCACTCTACCTTGGGCCCAGAGTGAGACTCTCTCTCAAACAAACAAAAAACAATACAAACAAACAAACAAAAAAAAATACAAAAAACCCCCACAGTAATTCAGAACCACTGGTCAAATAAATTATTTATCAGGAAAGCTGTTCACTAAAAACTATTACATTGGCCAACTGGAACAGACTACAATGGGGGCAAAAAAAGATGAGGAGAGATTTTATTCAGAGGATCCTCTGGTTCAGTGGTTCTCAACCTTCCTAATGCCGCCACGCTTTAATACAGTTCCTCATGCTATGATGACTCCCAACCATAAAATTATTTTCGTGGCTACTTCATAACTGTAATTTTGCTACTGTTACAAATTATAATGTAAACATCTGAAATGCAGGATGTGTTTTCAAGGTTACAAAGGGGTAGGGACCCACAGGTTGAGAACCGCTGCTTTAATCCCTCAGACCTGAAATGGTGTAATAAACTGTGTAGATCTGAAATTCTTTTATTGCCAATAGTGATTTGAAGTCAGAAGCAGCTATGCAGTTTTCCTCCTTTTATAAGGTAAGCCTGTAATGTTCTCCTGCCATCAAGAGCTAAGAACTTCCAGATTACTATTACTCTACTTCACTACCCTGCTACTAAACAATTCAGAGACACAAAAAGAAGCAAACATTGAATATTTTTCACATCAGAAAAGAGGTGGGCCTTAATTACTTGCCATTCCCTCCCCCCTTTTTTTTAAATCTTTCTTACTATAAATAAAACCTCCACATTAATGATCGAAGTCCTGGTTGGGGCTCAGCTGACTGCAGTTGGCATTACAAAGGATCAATAAAAAAAACTGCAAAAGAAACTATCCACTCTCAGTCCTAGCATTTATCAAAGACATTCTCAAGAGGCTTCGGACAGATCCTCCTAATGGCCACTACCCCTTAGAACACTAAAGAAAATAGTTCGTATGATCGGTCTAAACTTTACTGAACTATTTTGCAAAGTATCAAGCAGTTGAGTCCATGCAGTCCCTACATAGCAAACTTAATTTGCAGATCTTGTACGTTTTTTTCCTCCAAATTTCTAGTCAGCTCTTTTCTATTTTATTTTATTTTTTGCCATTTTTGGCCAGGGCTGGGTTTGAACCCACTACTTCCGGCATATGGAACCAGTGCCCTACTCCTTTGAGCCACAAGCACTGCCCTAGTCAACTCTTTTCTAAAAACTTTTACTTGATTAATCCCACCTGGACCAGTCATTGGCATCCAAGTTTGTATGTATTTTAAATCAAAGTAACTATTTGTTTCTCATATCTTTTATATGCGCCTTCTCAACATATTTCCATTTTGTCCCCAATATTAATGCATTGTAACTAATAATGATTCATTAATAGCATTTAGGCTAGCAATATAAGACTCTAAAGATAAAGTCCACTTTTCATTTCTCTTTTTTTGTGAGACAGAGTCTCATTATGTTGCTCTTGGTAGAGTGCCATGGCCATCACGGCTCACAGAAACCCCAAACTCTTGGGCTTAAGTGATTCTCTTGCCTCAGCCTCCCCAGTTGCTGGGACTACCAGCAACCTGCCACAACGCCCAGCTATTTTTTGTTGCAGTTGTCATTGTTGTTCTAGCTGGCCCAGGCTGGGTTCGAACCCGTCAGCTTCAGTCTATATGGCTGGCGCCATAACCACTGTGCTATGGGCGCTGAGCCCACTTTTCATTTCTAATTCAAATATATATTGAGTGCCTACTTTCTATTTTAGGTTTTGGTACTAATTTTCTCCTTTTCCTTCATTAGTGTAAATTGCTTAAAGCATTCTACCAATGCAACATAGAAGGTCCACAGGAAATATACTTTAATAGCTGAACAGTTAAGAGTTCTACCTGGTTGGTCAACATAGGATGCCTAAATTGACATTAGTTTATAAGATTAAAAAGAATTCTGGCTCAGCGCCTGTGGCTCAACAGGCTATGGTGCCAGCCAGGTACACCTGAGCTGGAGGATTCGAATCCAGCCTGGGTCCGCCAAACAACAATGATGGCTGCAACCAAAAAATGGCTGGGCATTGTGGCGGGCACCTGTAGTTCCAGCTACTTGGGAGGCAGAGGCAGGCGACTCGCTTGAGTCCAGGAGTTGGAGGTTGCTGTGAGCTGTGATGCCACCGCACTCTATCCAGGGTGACAGCTTGAGGCTCTGTCTCAAAAATAAATAAATAAATAAAATAAAATAAAAAGAAATCTATAGGCTCGGCGCCTGTAGCTCAGCGGCTAGGGTGCCAGCCACATACGCTGGAGCTGGTGGGTTCAAATCCAGCCAGGATCTGCCAAACAAAAAAAATGACAACCCAAACCAAAAAATAGCTAGGCATTGTGGCGGGTGCCTGTAGTCCCAGCTACTGTGAGCTGTGATACCACAGCACTCTACCGAGGACAACATAGTGAGATTCTGTCTCGAAAACAAAAAAGAATTCTATAATCTTTATTTTATCATGTAGTTCTTGAAACAATGTTGAACTAATGGTCTCTTATGTTTCTTGACTAGGTAACATTTCATACTTTTTTTTTTGGAGACAGCGTCTCACTATGTTGCCCTCGGTAGAGTGTCATCCCGTCACAGCTCACAGCAACCCCAAACTCTTGGGCTTAAGCAATTCTCTTGCCTCAGCCTCCCATGTAGCTGGGACTACAGGTGCCCACCACAACACCTGGCTATTTTTTTGTTGCAGTTGTCATTGTTGTTTAGCTGGCCCGGGGTAGCATACGTGGCCAGTGCCATAACCACTGTACTACAGGTGCTAAGCCACATTTCATAATTTTTAAATCCAAATAATATAGGTATAATATTTCAGAAAACCTAGCCATAAATGAAACTCTTTGGTACAAATTCAATTCTGCCATTTTACTAATTTAACCTACATTGGGGAAAAGGTATGTCAATCAAGGTTAGACATCATATTTGAAAGAAAATACAGTTTATTATATAGGAGAGATGTTACACCAAACTAGCAAAAAAAAGGAATAACTTTATCCATCCTCAGAAAAGGTAATATTCCAAGTAAGCTCTTTAGGAAAACCAATTAGGAATGGCATATTTATGTGTTCTGATCTGAGAAGACATCTAAACCACTAAACGAAAAAGTTCTTAATATTTTTTAAAGTAAGTATAGTAGTACAAAAGGAGAAAACTATGCACTAGATATTTGAAAGTGGGTATCTAAGAAGAGAATATTGGGAAAACAAACTAGGACTTTACCTTTTGAATTTTTCTCTGTTATATATTAGTCTTTTACTTTAACAGGAATAAAACATTTAAAAAAATCTAAAGTTATAGATTTAAACTTTTAGTTAATAGATTTTGAAAAAATCAAACTTTGCTCTTGATAAGTAGATCATATAACAGGGGTCCTTAAAACTATGGCCCACAGGCCACAGGAGACCTGCTGAGGTCATTTATCCGGCCTGCCAGGTGTTTTTGCTGCCGGTGCCTGTCCTGCTTAGCAGCTGACTTGTCCCAGGATGCATTGTGCATGTGTGGAATGTGAGTCACACTCTCTGACTCCTCCTTTCAGTCTCGGGTGAGACTGAGACTCGTGATCAGAGGAGTTATGAGCTTGCCTGTGCAGAGCCTGCTGCTGCCTGAGCACCCAGGTAAGAATAAGTTAGGATTTATATTTTTTTGAAGTTAGGAGGTCTATTTTTTTTCTATTTTGCAGTTAGTAGGACCTTTTTTTTGCAGTTAAGGGAGGCCTTTTTTTCCTGAAGTTTAGGAGGTCTTTTTTTTTTTTTTTTTTTGCAGATGGGGGCACCTTATTTTTTTCGTTTTAAATATTGTATTTATTCCTTTTTTTTTTTTTTTCTTGCAGTTTTTGGCCAGGGCTGGGTTTGAACCCACCATCTCTGGTATATGGGGCCAGCGCCCTACTCCTTTGAGCCACAGGCGTTGCCCACGTTTTTTTTTTTACTTCAAAATAAGATATGTGCAGTATGCATAGCAATTTGTTCATAGTTGTTTTTTTTTTTTAAACTATAGTCTGGCCCTCTAACGGTCTGAGGGACAGTGAACTGGCCCCCTATTTAAAAAGTTTGGGGACCCCTGGCATATAACATATTTGGGCCAGGCACAGTGGCTCACCTGTAATCCCAGCACTTTGAGAGAAGGACCCAGAAGGATTATTTGAGGCCAGAAATTCAAAACCAGCCTGGGCAACATAGTAAGACCTTGTGCTTACCAAAAACAAATAAGTAAATAAATAGCTGATGTGGTGGCATTGGCCTGTACCGCAACTTTCAGGAGTCTGAGGCAGGCAATCACTTGAGCCCAGGAGTTTGATAATAGAACTATTGCCCCTTTAGCCCCAGGCCACACAACAAAACCTTATTACAAAAATAAAAATAAAAAAAAGTTAGAAAATTCTGTGTCACCCATCATGATCATAAGGATTGAAATGAAAGCATTTTGCCCACCGCCTAACATGTGGAAAAGCTCATAAATGTTAGCATACTTTCACTTCTGCAATGTCTTCTAATGCCGCCAAGTTTCACATTGACCCAGGCCAGGATACTTTTGCAACTGATGTTTATTCCAATTCCTCCTTTGCTACTAGGTGCCACTTCTTGCTGCTGCTGTCAGTATACTCACTTTTAGACGTGCTTCCTGCCACCTGTTGCTTTAAATCTGCTACAAACTCTTTCAGTTCCCACAACATCTTTTCTTTTTTTCTTTTTTTGCAGAGACAGAGTCTCACTTTATCGCCCTGGGTAGAGTGCCGTGGCGTCACACTGCTCACAGCAACCTCCAGCTCTTGGGCTTAAGCGATTCTCTTGCCTCAGCCTCCCTAGCAGCTGGGATTACAGGCGCCCGCCACAGCGCCCAGCTATTTTTTTGTTTTGCAGTTCGGCCGAGGCCGGGCTTGAACCTGCCACCTTCGGTATATGGGGCCGGCGCCCTACTCACTGAGCCACAGGAGCCGCCCGAGCTTTCAGTTTTAAGACCAGCCTGAGCAAAAAGTGAGACCCCATCTCTACTAAAAATAGAAAAACTGAGGCAAGAGGCTCACTTGAGCCCAGGAGTTGGAGGTAGCTGTGAGCTATAATGCCACAGCACTCTACCCAGGGAAGGGATAGCTTGAGACTCTGTCTCAAAAAAAAAAAGCGACAATCCTTTACCCTATACCCACCCCTATCTTTTTTTTCACATTACTTATTACCAATTATCACACTACTGCTTTTTTTTTTTTTTTTTTTTTTGAGACAGAGCCTCAAACTGTCACCCTGGATAGAGTGCTGTGGCATCACAGCTCACAGCAACCTCCAATTCCTTGGCTCAAGTGAGTCTCCTGCCTCTGCCTCTCAAGTAGCTGGGACTACAGGCACCAGCCACAACGCCTGGCCATTTTTTTTAGGTTGCAGCCACCATTGTTGTTTGGCAGTCCTGGGCTGGATTCAAACCCGCCACCTCAGGTGTACGTGGCTGGCACCTTAGCCCATTGAGCCACAGGTGCCGAGCCAACACACTACTTCTTTTAATTACTAAATATCTGTCACCCCTCGTAGAGGAGAATAAGCTCTATCAGGTTAGAGGGTTTGGTCTGTTTTGTTAGGGCCTGGTACATAGCAGATGATAATACAAGTACTTGTTGAAGAAATGAATGTGTTAGTGTACCAATATGTATTTTATAAAACCACAAATAGGATTCCAAGTATATTCACCATTCCTCAGTGGATCACATAGTATATCCCGGGGGTATATATGCCTACTTTGAAACATTTGCTTGTAGACATAAGTACATGGGTGCCTTTGAGGGTGATTGTGTAAAATGACTAGAAGTTACTATATATATTTTTTTGAGACAGAGTCTCACTCTGTTACCCAGGCTAAAGTGCTGTGGTGTCAGCCTAGTCCACAGCAACCTCAAACTCCTGGGCTTAAGCAATCCTTTTTCCTCACCATCCCAAGTAGATGGGACTGCAGTAGAAAAATGCCCAGCTAATTTTCTATTTTTAGTAGAGACAGGTCTCATTCCTGCTCAGGGTGTTCTGGAATTCCTAAACTCAAGCAACCTACCCGCCTCAGCCTTACAGGCCTGAACCACCTGGCCCGGAAGTTACTATTTTGCCAAAATAAAATCAGAAAGCAATTAAACTGTAAGCATGAATGGCAATTGTGTTGATCAGTTGTTCACCACAGGCCATCAAAAACACTACCTATTTCTGGCCAGCAGAGAGTGCTGTGCACTAACAAATGGGAGCAGAAGCCAGCAGGTGGATGAGACCTCTCAGTCCATGGGCAGAGAGGGGGCTGGTAATGGATCACAACGGCCTAGGAAGAGACCCCTTCTCCGGCCCCCTCACTGATATCTGGATCAGTGGAAGACAGATGAACTGGTGGAGCTGGCCTGGATTTGACTTGGCTCTGTTCTTTCTGATTCTTGACTTCTCTGTTTTCACTCTACAAGTCATGAATAAATCATTTGTAGGCTTGTTGATTGTCCCATAACATTGTAACTTCTCTCTCAGCAGACAACTGGCAACCTCATCGTTTGCTGTTTTTGTGTTTGTTTTTTTCACAACCTAGTCATTTGGTGTTCTCTGCTGGAGGAGTCTGAGCATCCTTGTGTATTCAACCATTCCTTTACTTTTGTTATCAAACAACGGTTGGGGGTGTATAGCTGTGTTTTATACATCTCTGGCCCATTTTTTGTAGATGATTCCTGCATTGCTTTCTAAAAGAAAATGCATACACTGCTGCTACGTTTCAGCTTGGTCATTACTCCTGATCTGTGCTGCTCTTAGGCCAGGCAGACAAAAACAGGCCTCTGTCCAGAGCCGGCATCTCGAAAACACAGAAACACAAGGATATACACTTTCTCTGAAGGTTGCTGAAGGTTTGCAACAGCTTGAGTGGATGGGACCACAGAAAAGGTACAGAGAGAAATAAGGCCAGTGGTGAGGATTGACTTCAGTTTAGAAAATCAGAGAAAAAGTAAAGTGAGTGCTCTTGTTTTAAGTTCATCCCCCTAAGTCACCCTAAATGAGTGTCTAGGCAGATTGGGTCCCAGAAATGCCCTTCCTCCCCTCCAATTACTTTAGTATATTTAAAGGGTGATCTTAGAACTGTCTGGAAATCCTGAGCAAGCACAGGTAGGTGTGGGAAAGGGATATGCCCACCCAGCTCCTGGGAAGTAGACAGATCAGTCACTTTCTGGGCCAGGCCCTGCGTGGTGGCAGCTGACTGGTTTGTTGCATTTCAGGAGGACAAGTCTGTAACACAGGCCACTGTGGCTCCAGGTTCCAATTACGTCTTCATCTGAATGGCCTCAGTGTGCTTACTAATTGACTTACCATCAGTAAATATAAGGGCTTAGAAAATAAATTATTGGCTAGGCGCCTGTGGCTCAATGGGCTAAGGCGCCAGCCACTTATACATGAGCTGGCGGGTTCGAATCCAGCCCAGGCCCGCCAAACAACAATGACAGCTGCAATCAAATAAATGGCCAGGCGTTGTGGCGGGCACCTGTAGTCCCAGCTACTTGGGAGGCAGAGGCAGGAGCCTCGCTTGAGTCCAGGAATTGGAAGTTGCTGTGAGCTGTGATGCCACAGCACTCTATCCAGGGTGACAGCTTGAGACTCTGTCTCCAAAAAAAAAAGAAAGAAAGAAAATAAATTTATTTGGCTCAGTGCCTGTGGCTCAGTGGGCTAAGGCGCCAGTCACGTA
>CAUYON010157586.1:0-16023 GCA_963573935.1 Arctocebus calabarensis
GCCTGTAGTCCCAGCTACTAGGGAGGCTGAGGCAAGAGAATCGCTTAAGCCCAAGAGCTGGAGGTTGCTGTGAGCAGTGTGACGCCACGGCACTCTACCCAGGGCGATAAAGTGAGACTCTGTGTCTACAAAAAAAAAAAAAAGAAGATAGTACATCGTTTTATATAAAGGACTGGAGCATTCTTGGGTTTTGGTGTCCTTGCTGAGTCCTGGAACCAATCCCCTATGGATACCAGGGGACAACTGTTTTTAATGTATTGTCTGTTTGAGGAGATTACATCTTTAAAATTTATTTCCCCCAAATTAATAGATCTTCCTGTTAGGGAAAGGTAGATTTCTTAATTGGCACCCAGTTACAGAATTGAAAAGAATACTTGGAAGCCACATCTATTACATGAAAGAACAAACACATTCAAGATTTGGTAATTACTATTCCTTCAAATGAGTATCACTCAAAATACTAGTCTGGAGATTTATAACACTCCTGGTCAGTCCAATTACAAATAACCACATAGGGAGATTAAAAAAAATCAAAAGTAAACAATTTCCTTTTTATCCAGTTAAGCAGAATTAATTTCTGAATAGATAAATTTTGACAGAATTATATTTCAGGTATAATACAATTTTCATTATCACTAATCATTTCTGATATAAAAGGGGAAAGGGTTTTTTGATAGTGTCCCAATTTTTAAAATATGTGTATACATGTATATTGCACAGAAAAATAAGATGGGAGAAAGTATACCAAAATATTCACAGTGATTCTCTCCATGATAGGGTATTAGAAGGGACTTTTATTTTCATATTTTTAGTGTTTTTAAATGTTCCTGTAATAAGGACATAGTATTGTCATTCAGAGTATGTCCTCTAAGTTCACATTCCATTTTTCCTCCTTTTTGTGAATAATCATGTGTTCTCGCCTAAGTTTTCTGACTTACCCCTAAGAGTCTTCTGTGAGGTGGGAATTATAATAGTACATACTTCATGGGGTGGTCGTGAGATTTAAAGTGGTGAAAACATTAATGACAGTGCTTAGTGCTAATTAACTTCTTGAGTAATAGCTGCAAGTACTACTACTGTATTCAGTGTAAGAAAAAGGATTGTAAATATTTTGTCTCTTGTGTGTTTATCCTAGAAAGCGATGATTCTATCCCACTTTTTCCAGCATCCCAATATCACAACTTACTGGACAGTTTTCACTGTTGGCAGCTGGCTTTGGGTTATTTCTCCATTTATGGCCTATGGTAAGACAGCTGGTTTTTAGTAAGTAATTCATCATTTGGTGTGGATGCTATAATTATAAAGACAATTATAAATTAGATTTATGATTCACTACTTTTAATTCGTAAATCTAATGGCTGATTCCAGATTTCATGATGTATTTCTGTTACTGGTTCGTGTTGAATTTTATTCTTTAGAAGTAGAAATTGATGATCAATGACACCCTTGTTGCTTCTCTAAGGTTTCCATCTCTTTGCATAAGTGGCCTCTTTTTTAAGCTTCCTTCCCTTCTTTCAATGCTGTTATTTTGCAGCAAGAAGTAGTTTTTCCACCTATGCACACCATCCCTATCTCTCTTTCTCTGCATTATAAGCTCATTTCCCTGTATTGTAAACATCTTTGTGTGTGCCCATCTCGCTCACTGGACTTGTGCTTCTTTGGGCAAAGATCATTTATACATTTTTTGTTTTGGTGTCCCAAAATGCTCACGTAGTACTTAGTGCAAAGTCGTGTTCATTAAGTGTTTTGAATAAATACACATAAATGAATAGATTCTAGAGCTTTGATGTTTTGGACAGCTTTTGCGAATTGCTTCTGGATTAATACACACACACACACACATATACAGTATATATTTTTATTCAATAATATTTAAAATTTCATTTAATTCTCTTGCCTAATTTCTAGAGTAACATTAGGAAAAAAAAATATTTTAAAGATTCCCAAAGGAAAATCATATTTGCATGGGGAAGGGTTAGACTGCAAAAAGCGGCAGATATGTGTGTGTGTTCATGGTTTTAAAAGAACATTAAAACATAACTGGGAATAAAATCACTTTTGGTGTTCATCTGAGGATTCAGGGGTTTCTTTCAGGTTCAGCAAGTCAACTCTTGAGAACCTACTTTCCTGAAGGAATGAGTGAAAGTTTAATAAGAAATATTCTCTTTGGAGCGGTGAGAGGGTTGAATTACCTGCATCAGAATGGCTGTATTCATAGGTATTTATTTATTTATATTTTACAGAATGAGAGAAATCTTTTAGGAAACTTTTAGGAAGGAGCAGTTAAGAGTTAGATCGGGGGTTAGGAAACTTCCGAATGAAAATTGAGGGAGGAAGGGGCCAATAGATGCAGTAGATGGCATCCTCTGGCTCTGCGCTTGGTGCTGCACATGGAGCTCACAGTCTCATCGAAAGAGGGACTGAGAACCTTCATGTGTGGGGGACAAAACTACAGAGTGGGATCCTGGTTAGCTGGTTGTTTTTTTGTTTGTTTGTTTTTTGGTTTTAAGGATTTTTTTTAAAGCAAAGAGCTTCTTTATTTGCTTTTTAAGCTCATCTCACATTTATATAATGTACAAATTATAATTAACCTTTCTTTGATTTCTTAAATATTTTACAGCACTTTGAGATTATCTTCCTAAGAAGTATCAGTTCTCTTGTTACCAGACAATAGTTGCAAAAGTAATTGGCTGAATGCTAAGACAGTGCTATTCTGAGATATACTGGGACTTTATTTTGCATTTTAATTTTCTTTCAGTAAACTTGCTTTCTTATTGTTTGTTTTAAACTTCCTAAAGCCTTTTGTCTTACTATTTGTGAGTTTTTAGGGGCATTCTTATTAACTAAGAATTCTAACACACTGTATTCTAATTGAGATTTTATTTTACTTACCAGACTATTGGCCATTCTACTCTGTTATTCCAAATTGTTTTAGATAGAAAAACAAGATTCTTTCATAATTTATTTGACAATTAAAGGAAATCATTCTGTAAGACATATTTATAAATGATGTTAAACTGTGAAAGGCTTTTATTTTATTTGTTTAGAGGTATGTCTGGCTCTGTCACCCAGGCTGGAGTGCAGTGGTATGATTATAGCTCCTTATAACCTTGAACTCCTGGCCTCAAGTGATTGTCCTGCCTCAAATTCCTAAGTAGCTGGGACTACAGGCATGCTCTCCATACCTAGCCAGTTCTTCTATTTTTTATAGAGATAGGAGTCTTGCTGTGTTCCCTAGGCTAGTCTTGAACTCTAGGCCTCAAGTGATCTTCCCACCTCAGCTTCCCAAAGCTCTGGGATTACAGGCATAAGCCACTGCCCCTGGCTATTAACTTCAATTATAACCTTATGCTTTAAATATTATTTAATTAATGTTTTTAGAGTTTCCTTAGGTGTTTTATATTAGCATCCTAAAATAGTGAAATTAATAATTTGATCCCACTCCTTGTTTGAAAAAAAATCAATTCCAAACATGTAGCTATCATTTATATCTTTCTTATTTTAGGGCTATATTTGATAGCTGAAATAATTCCTTAATTCTCTGAACATTTCTTACATATATATTACATACTACTCTTTTATAAAGGGTATTATTTTCCAAGAGAATACATGGATTGGTTCTGACCAGATTTTTATTCTTTCTTCATTGGCCAGTTCCTTAGTACTTAGGATTGTTTCTTTCTGTTCTAGGAGTTTTAAAGCCAGCCATATCCTCATTTCTGGTGACGGTCTGGTGACTCTCTCGGGCCTTTCCCATCTGCATAGTTTGGTTAAGCATGGACAGAGGCATAGGGCTGTGTATGATTTCCCACAGTTCAGCACGTCAATGCAGCCGTGGCTGAGTCCAGAACTACTGAGACAGGTCAGGTGTGACTGTTTTCATGGGGTTGTCTGTGTGTTGAGTGTCTTCTGAGTTTGACTAAAAAACATTTGTGTCCTTATATTTGGGTTGGTGAATGGCTTACTGCAAGACTTTTTTTTCCTCATTCTTGTCAATTATGTTAGGAATTTAAAATTATATGCCATATATCAGGTATATCTTAATTTCTTGCTTCTGGGTTTTTTCCCTCCCATTATTCACTGTGTTTTATCAGAAGAGCTCAGGTGTGTCATTTTTTAAGTTATTTACATTAAATGACTTCAAATTAATTGTGTTCAACAGGATTTACATGGGTATAATTTGAAGTCAGATATTTACAGTGTTGGGATTACAGCATGTGAATTAGCCAGTGGGAAAGTACCTTTCCAGGACATGCATAGTACTCAGGTAAGTGCTACTAAAATCCCTGAACTACTTGCCTTTTATAAGATACCCTATATTCTAGATAATTTCTGTTAAACATGTTTGCTGTATAGACTCTTAGGAGCTTTATTATTATTAATATCTTGCCTAAAAAGTATTAAAGGAATTTTTGTTTGTTTGTTTTAGATGCTGTTACAGAAACTGAAAGGTCCTCCTTATAGCCCATTGGATATCAGTATTTTCCCTCAATCAGAATCCAGAATGAAAAGTTCCCGCTCAGGCGTAGACTCCGGGATTGGAGAAAGTGTACTTGTCTCCAGTGGAACTCACACAGTGAACAGTGACCGGTTACATACACCATCCTCAAAAACCTTTTCTCCTGCCTTCTTTAGCTTGGTACAGCTTTGTTTGCAACAAGATCCTGAGAAAAGGTGTGATGTTTGTTATATTCCCTATCCCATAAAATTCAAATCTTTTATCAATATTCTGAGTGAAAATTATAGTCTAATTTAGAAAATATCAATACTAAGAATAAGTGGAGGCAATAAGCAAATGAAAAGAATCCTGGAATCAAAATCAGAAGAGTTGGGCTCCAGTTGCAACTGTGCAAGTTATCTTGTATAACTCAGTTACTCTTTCTGGACATTAATTAATACATTTATGTTAAGACATTTTAGAAACTTCTAAGCAATATAAAAGTGTAAGGCGTTGCTATCATATTAATATAGATTATTTTCATAGGTAACTATATTTTACCTTTAGTATTTTGGAAACGAGATGTGTGTGTCTTATTTATTTTTTTAGCCCCTTAATGCCTAGCATAGTTTCTTAAAAATAGAATTGCGTCCAATAAATTTTGAGTATAGATTATTTGAAGGATACCCCTAGAATTAATTCTTCCCATTAGTCAAGATTAGAGCTAAGAATTGGGTTTCTTACATATAGTTTTTTCTTTTTAATTTTTTAATAATGAGTTTTATAGCTCTAACCTAATTTCTAATAACTTACATAGCAAAAATTTACATTTTAATATGAAATTCTCTTTTAATAACTTTTAAAAAAATTTCAGGCCATCAGCAAGCAGTTTATTGTCTCATGTTTTCTTCAGACAGGTAAGCTGATCTATCTGTTGTCTAGATGTTTTTAAGTAGAATTAAAATGTCATTCATTTTTGTTGACTTGATGGGATCCTTGGGTTACCAAGATTCTTAATAACTTAATAACAAAATAAAATGAAAAATAAGAAAACCTTTTTAGTCTAATTTAAAAACTTAGACGGGATACTTGGGTTACCAAGATTCTTAATAACAAAATAAAATGAAAAATAAGAAAACCTTCTTAGTCTAATTTTAAAACTTTCTAAAATACTTTCATTCTGTAAAACAAAATGAGTAAAAATAAACTGGACTATAATCATAAGTTACAGTATGCTCAGTGCATGTTGATTAATTTAGAGATATTTTCTATATTCATGAGAAATGATAAGAGGGCAAAATAATTCTGATAAAAATCAGTTTATCTCTTCTGTTTTCAGATGACCAGGATGAAAGGCATTTTTAGGAAAAATACTCAAAAACTATTTTAAATATTTTTAAATGATTAAAATGAGTCTTTAAAATTTATTGCTAACAAAACCAATGCATTGAATTTATAATTTTGAGTTTCTTTAACAGATGAAAGAAGAAAGCCAGGATTCAATACTTTCACTCTTGCCTCCTGCTTATAACAAGCCATCAGTATCACTGCCTCCCGTGTTACCTTGGACTGAACCAGAATGTGATTCTCCTGAGAAAAAAGACTCAAACTGGGAATTCTAGGGCTGCCAAATCATTTTATGTCCTATATACTTGACACTTGCCCTTGCTGCTTTATCTTCTCTATTGCTAGGTACAAATACCAGAATTATACTTGAAAATACAGTTGGTACACTGGAGAATTATCATTTAAAACCACTTTTTAAAAGAGGAATGAGTTAATAGTCCCTCTGTCTAGCTCAGAGTGCTTTAAGAACTCCAAGGAAACATTGGAATTATTAATCCAGCCACAGAAGTGTCATGGGTTCTTGAATTTTTTCCCTAAGATGTGACTGACTCCTCTCTTCATCTCTCAATGTAATTTTTGAGCCAGTTGATATTTTTGGCATTTTTCTATCCTCTTGGGGATGAGCCCTCAGAGGATGGCACTTCTAAGTACATCTCTTTCTTCCAGATCCTCTAGCCTTATTGATGAGCTGTTGTTAAACCAGCAGGCTAGTTTACCTGGCACCAGATTCTTTTCTGGTAGAAGGGAAAATGTTTATCCTTTCCCTTTCTCTTTTGTTAACACTTACAGTAACATCAAACTGAACCTCACTCATGTTAAATGATTCACTTGAAATATATAGAAAAGTTGTAATTTACTTCTTTTTTTAAAGGGAGGGCTAAAGTAACATTTTTCTATCTATGTACATTATGGACCCTAAATTCATGCACCCTGTGGGAGCTCAATAAAGATTTATTGAATTGAGAAAAAAAAGGGGGAGTCGCAACCCACAGGTTGAGAACCACTGTTGTAAATCTTAAAATTACTTTTCCTTCAAACCCATATCTTCTTTGCCTGGGTACCTAAGCAACCAAAAATTTTGTGCCCAAATAGTATCCAAATTTCCCAATAGAGATTTCCACCACTTCAGAAAGTACCCAAGTGTTGAGGGTTGGGGAAGAAAAACATACTGAACAGAACTACAAAACCCTACCTCTCACACAATCTGCAAATTAAGAGAAAAAACCATATATAAAAATATTTTGACCTCTTGACTTATCAATGTTTGAGAGTAATATATTCACCTGGCAAATTCTTCTGCTCTACTGAAAACTTGTGCAGAGGTCATTTCTCCTTATAATTTAGTATTGATTTAAATCTTTAAAAAATAGGGCAGCGCCTGTGGCTGAGTGAGTAGGGAGCCAGCCCCATATACCGAGGGTGGCGGGTTCAAATCCAGCCCTGGCCGAACTGCACAACAAAAAAATAGCCAGGCGTTGTGGCAGGAGCCTGTAGTCCCAGCTACTTGGGAGGCTAAGGCAAGAGAATCGCCTAAGCCCAAGAGCCAGAGGTTGCTGTGAGCTGAGTGACGCCACAGCACTCTATTGAGGGCCATGGAATGAACCTCTGTCTCTACCAAAAAAAAAAAAAAAAACTTTAAAAAATATTTTGGGGATACACATATATTATATACTTTGTAAATAGAGATAAAATACATTCATTCCCATTTGTCATTTATTGAGAGATTGATAATGTCTCCCTATGAAAATTACAAAAATTAACATATACCTGATTTCCCTACCTCAATTCAATAAACACTTTTATTAGTATGTCATAGGAATTTATTGTTTTAGAATCATATGTGTTTTATTTGCTCATTTTTGTTCTTTTAACAGATATTTTATTTTGAAATAATTATAGATTCACAGCAAAAAACAGCTAGTAAGACTCTTCAGCTATTTTTCTTTGAGGTCATATCATACATAATCGCTGTGCAATATCAAAACCTGAGTCTTTTAATTTTTTTAAAGAAATGTGATATTTTGTTGATTGATTTTTTTGTTTCTTTTAATTTTTTCATTTTATTTCAAAACATCAAAGGAGGCAAATGGCTTTGTTATGTGAATGCACTGTGTAATGCTGAAGTCAGAGCTTTCAGTGGCCCCAACACCAGTACAATGTTTATTGTACAGAACAGGTAAGTTTTTAACTCTTATTTCCCTCCTTCTCACCTTTCTTAGTTTTATCTTTTGCTTTCTTTTGAATTTAATACTCTGCCCTTTCATTCAGATAATGCTTGCCTCTATTGTAATTAATTATATTTCCATTCTCCCCTATGCATCAGCTCATGGTGGTAGCAACAGAGTATACCTTTTTCTGCACTATATTCACAGTGTATAACACATTGCTGATACACAGCAGGTGCTCAAAGATATGTGTTTAATGTAATAAGATGTATAAAAGACTACCTAATGTACTATCAGGCACACCAACAAAGTGGAGTACAAGGAGTAATGTGACTGCAGTTCAGCTTTTACTCCATTTATTCTATGATTTGTAGAATAAAAAGAAAGCCTATCATATATCAAATGCCAGAGCATATAAATGTCAATTACTGTTGAAAATATTGTTTTTTAAGTAAATGAAAATGAAATAATATAAGTCTTCACCCCATTATATATATATAAATGTTGATTATAAAATATAAAGTTTCAGCAAATAAAGAAAAATAAAGCACAAATATACCAATGTGTTTTAAATTAAATTTTATCAGTTTATCTTCAGTATTTGCAACACTATCGTCTTCTAAGGTAATATAAGGATGTTTTAAAGCAGTGACTTTGGGATGGATTTCCCTGGGGTAAAGAACAGGCCTTTCAGGATTTGTGTTAGCTCATTCCACAGTGCTGAATTCAGTGCCAGGCCTACACAGTATTCAGTATCACGAGCTAATGCAAGAGACCACTGGGAAGTAACAAGAAGATCAGATGAAATCACCTAGGAGTGTGACAAAGCATACCATATGTTACAATTTCCATGAGCTCATCAAAATACCAGGAATTTGAAGCCAGAATGAGATTGCCAGGTTTTTAGTTTTGCCAGTTCTTGGAATATAAATTAAGGGTGGAGTGCAGACAAAGAAGAGTATTTGTCTATCAAAATAATTATTTCAAAATGACTGTAAAATTATCATTAGGAAAATAGCAAGGCTAATGACTCTACCATCTAAGGTTTTCTTCACAAACCAAGAAAATACTGCTTTCAATATTCACAACAGGCTATCATCCCCTTTTAATCTCAAAATCATCATGCAGAAGACTTTTCTTGGGCACAGAATATTTTTCATAAAGACTCTCCGAGCAAAGTAATATTTTTGCAGACGGAAATGACACCCTGTTTGTCTAATGTCTGTTTTTCACATTTATATTTTGTTATAAAAAGAATACTTATGGAATGAGTTGGTGACAAGTAACAGGCATATTATTAGAGAAAATACACTCAGGTCCATCCAAATTTTAGTGGATAATTGAAGGGCTGATTATTCTAGAAGATAGGTAATGTTTAAAACCCACAGATGGCTGGTTACAGCTCATTTTACAGTGTGTTCATCCTTAATTGTGGCAGGATTTGTCCTGCTGTGTATCTGTCAAACGATTTAAAATAATGCCAGAAAGGCTTTTCTTTTGTTTCAGTCAAGGGATCAAAAAAATGACTCCAAAATGCATTGACAGCATTATGATTTGAATGAAATTCAATATATCCCAATTATGGTAGAATGAAAAGAAACATAGAAAATGATTATGTTCACCTATTTAAAGTAAGCTGTTATCTACCTAACGGCACCATATATTTGAAGAAAAAACAGATGTAAGCAATATTTCTTACTGGTAATAATACTCTAGTTTGGCTAGACATAAAGGTAAATTCTACTCTTGGAATCTGTTTTTAATATTGTGGGGAACCACTATTGTTACAATTATGACTATTCAAAGTAATCAGAATTGCCTCTTAGTTCACTGGTTTGTCCCCAGTTTTCCATGGATCTTGGGACAGGTGAAAATACTTAACAGTAAACTGGCTTTGGGCCATAGGAAATAACAATTAGAACTGCAGGCTGTGTAGACATTACCGAACTTACAGCACCAGTTTTAAAGCATGAAATACAAAAGAGATGGAATTGTTAACTTTCCTGAATACCATGAATCTGCTACCATTAAAAGCTTCTGTAAGCATTTGGGAATAATGAGTGAAGCAGATATACCATGAAAAGAAGTAACACAGAAGGTGACAAGGAAGTGAAAAATAAAAGAGAGGTAGAACAGTTTCCCTTTATTTTTATCTAGGTTTTTCTTAAATTCCAAGTGACCTTAGCTAAAGACACAGTAGAACCTCCATAGTTCATCACTTTCCGTGCTGACCACCTCCTTAAGCTGACCTTTTTCATAGACTGGGCATATACCACGTGTGCATGCATATCAGGACAGTGGGTCTAGTTCATTCTGTGGACGACCTTTGCATGCTGACCAGTTTGTTGCAGTACCTTTGGTGGTAAACTTACAGAGTTTCTACTGTTTTTTATAAAATTACCAAAAAGGATGGAAAAAAAAGCCAAACTTTCTCTACTAACGTGATGAGCATTGTTTCTCTATAAAGTTGATGGTTACAAATAATTGTGGCATTTTGTTTAAAGGTTCACTTTTAAAATGCCTTTAAAAACAACAAACAGTGTTGGTTTCATTCATATTCTCCAAATTCAGGACTGCACTTTGTTTTACTTAATTTCACATGACTCACAAATCAGAAAACTTAAGGCCTATCTTTGTTCAATATTGCTAAGTACACAATGTGATAGGATTTTATTTTATGCAAATAAAAATCTTTGAGTGAAAATTAAATTCACTAAGAAATGTCAAAACAACTTTGTATAAATTATCTTATAATAACTTGTGGTACAATCACTCAAGATTCTTTTTAGGACCTCTACTTCCTTTCCTTGGTGGGCTATATGAAGTTTTGTCATTTTGACATACAAGATCTTTTATGCACACATTTACCTTCCTGTAGTTTTGAGAGAAGCTTCTGAAACAATACTCTTTGAGAATGAATAACTTGTTCAGCGAATAAAAATACGGTAAATATATTCTTATACAAGACAGAAACTAAGTGGATACAGTTGTTAAGGTTACTAAAATCGTTCGGAAGGTACAGGTCAAAACAAATCTCCTAACCATCAATCACTGCCATCATTCTGGAGTGCCTACTGACTCAGCTTTATAGCCGTATCACTCTTAGGATTTCCGGATTGTTCTCAAGGTTAAAGGGGTTCTTAGTATTTATCAAATTCTCTACAGGAGGAAACATTGCTTGAGAGCACACAGAAAGATGGCATCAATGAATATTTTTCCTTGCAAATCATATAGTATTCATTTTTTTTTCCAAAATGGAATAGAAAGAATTTTCATGGTAAATGAACATATGCTAGTGTTTGTATAAAAAGGCACTTTAATTTTAAGTGCTCCATGCTTTTTTTTCGATATGATGAATATTGCTGCTATTTTTATTTAAGGTTTCTTCTGTCTGATAGCATAAGTTGAAAGTACAGAACAATCCCAAGTCCTATTTTGAGGTAAAACTCTTTGCTTTAACAATGGTTTCCTTATTTTTCATATTTATTAATGTAAAGAACTTAATTTTTTATTTGTAGTGACAAAGCTAGAATCTTAGTTCATCTTAAGCAATATTTTCTAAATTCTATTATTATATTTTTAATTACAAAATTACAAAAAAAATGGAACTTTCCTTTTATGAAAATTGAAAAACTGTCTGGAATATAGTCTTTCAAAACCATCATTTTAATCAATTAGTGAGACTGCATAGAAGACTTTTTCCCAGTGTAAATATCGTGCTATGTTATGGAGACAATTGCTGCTTTAAAAAAACTTAAAGAGCATATAAAGACATAACAATAAGCTAAATAATGCTATGGCTAGTTATAAAAATTATAAATTGATTCTAATATAATCTCTTCAATATATTACATGTGCTGTTAGTATGGAGTTTAAGATTTATAAGGCATAGACACTTTTTGACATTAAAAACTTATTAAAATTTAGACAACTTGGTAATCAACATGGGAAACAATAAAATGAAATATGAAAAAACAAACAAACAAATAAAACAATTCCTTATTAAACAACGAATTTTTTTCATGAATTCAGCTCCTAGATATATCCTCAGAAAACGTATTCTGTACCCTAGAAATTATGTTTGTGCCCCTTCCGTGGGTATTCATATGGGTATCTTCTTCTTTTATTTATGAAATAATAGTTATTATTTGTGGGGGACTTAGCATGTGCCTTATCTGCTAAATATTATTATCTCCATGTTATAGTAAAAATATAAACAAAAACAAAAATGGAAGCTTAGGTAAGAAAATTTGGGGTTCTTAATTTTCCCCTAGAAAATGTCTACTGACTTTTAATCTAATTTCCTTTGAACTTATTCCCTTCAATATTATCTGAAATTATATAAATAAAACATTTATCGATTTTAAACATTAATTGAAGAGTAAAAGATACTTTATCATTTATAGAAGGGATTTTCTTAAAATTTTATAAATACAATAATCAATTGTTTGTCAGTTAGGGTTATTCCAACATTAACCATCTTTATGATACAAATTGCACTATTCTTACTGAAATAAAAGAAATCCTTACTATATTCTAAGGATTATAGCTACCACTCATATCCACTGTGTTTTATTCATCTGAGTGAATAAAATAACACATAAAGAATTCAGGTAATGCTGTTTTTAAACATATACTAGTACATGCTGGAGACTTAAGGGTTAATTTACTTACAGAAATGTATCTATGTGAACTCTTAACTTTGACCCCCATTCCCAGTCAAATGCTTACTATACTATCAAAAATATATAAATACAAGAAAATAGGCACTGGACCTCAAACCTGGAAGGATTACTTATCACATAAAAGAAAAGCTATGGGCTTTTAGTTAAATACTATTATAATAACTATTAGGCACACCAGAAAGAAGGAGACCTTGGAGAACTGACAGGTAGTGAACTGAGATTATGCTCTAGTAGTGTTCCAAGGTCATGTGACACTGTGAAAAAGTCTCAGAACACTGACAGATACAAAGCGCTGTTGTAAGAAATGGAAAATGGTACAGATTTTCTTCACCTTGATACACTTTGTTTTCTCCCCAATCTGCTGAGACTTCTTGACTACAGAAATGAATTACTGCAGTGATTTTCATTTATTCCATTAATTTAAATTTGGGGGTAACTCTAAAAGTAGTAGGATTATAAAAGATAATTCTATATTAAATAATACATCATGATAAAACTTTAATTTTATCAGTATAGAACCACAATATATAAATTAAAAATACTGGGCATCTGAGAAGAAATTGGTAGAAACACAAAGCAGAAAGCTTTAACAAATCTTAATTGTAAACTAACTATATCCATAATAACAATAAGATAACTAAAAATGTCACAAATACAAATTGTGGTTGAATGAAGACTATAATAAAAATAGAAAATAAGCATACTTTTGTACTCCAACAAGTATAAACTTGAATAAAAAAATTTGTCTATAATAAAATTGTAACTGATTACATAAAGTAAAAATTGGACTCCCACTTTCACACTGTAATCATTGAGAAAGATTATATCCAAAACCTTAAGAACCACAAACAGAACAAGAGATATTTTTAAGTGAAAACGAAAGGAAGCAAACTAAACCTAGTATATACAGAGAAAACTGGAAATTTTTGAACATAAGAACAATATTCAGTAAAAAGTACTGATTTTATTCTTCCACTTAAAACAACCAAGAAACAAGACAAAGTACACTAAATGATGGCTTTTGAGACACTTAATGTTAGGCAACAGAGATCAGTGATCTCAGAATAGTAAGACACAAATGCCTCTGATGGCTTCATTGAAAGAATTTTCAGGTCAGAGCAAAGGGAAGTAGAACTCAAGTGAAGCCTACTAGACGTACCAAGTTGAGGATATGAAGCTGACAATTCAAGAGACCAAAACAGGTAGAGTCTACAAGATAGAATAGCAGAGAGTGGATTACAGAGAGAGAGAACTCTGGAGATACGCAAGGAGTCCCTGGAGTATTCAGTGAAATATTAAACAGTCCATGACTTTGAGAACTGAACCCCAGGAAAAAGCTTTCTGGAGGAATTACAGAAAACAGTATCTGACATTCACACAGGGAAAAGAATAACTGTTCCTATCAGTCACAATGGAACTGTGACTCAAATTTATAGAGAAGCATTGGGTAGAAAATGCCAGAGGATATTATCCCAGTAAGGAAGGACGACTAGCCAGGGACAAAAGGCTATCTCCTAAAAAAATCTTAAAAGTGTAGCTGGGTGTTGTGGCAGGCGCCTGTAGCCCCAGCTAATCAGGAGGCTGAGGCAAGAGGTTGGTTGGTTGCTATGAGCTGTGACATAACAGCGCTCTACTGAAGGCAATAAAGTGAGGCTCTCATATCTAAAAAAAAAAAAAAGAAAGAAAGTAATCTTAAAAGTGACATCCTAGAGGATTAAGGTTTTCCAAGTAACTACTAAATTCCATAATAAGATTCAGGAATATTTATAGAAACACCAAAATATCATTCACCCCAAAATGACTCTGATTGAGTCATTCCCTCAATCAGAGATTATATAGAAACATAAAGGTGGGGCTCATAATGAGGCAAATAGTCAAAACTATGAACGAAGAGACACAGATGCTAGAATTACCAAAGACTGTAAGACATTTATAACTGTAGTAGACCCCTTTAGACACCTTTCTCCACAAAAGGTATGTTCTAAAACCCCAGTGGAAGCCGGAAACTCTGGATAGCACGGAATCCTACCTGTACTGTTTTCCCTTTTTCTTACATACCTGTGACAAAGTTTGCTTTAATTAGGATTAAATTAACCTTGTTTGCTACATGGTCTTCAATCAGAACACGTCTCCTGTTCGTGTCTCCTACCTACAATTTTAATACCTTTGCTCTTAGCCAAACATTTAACCACACACTGTAGTTATACCTTTAGCAGTTTGAGGCATGACAGCAAAATTAACAAGAATTTCTTTTTTATTCTTCACATTTTATACATTAAAGATTTATTTTTCTTTTCTCATTAAGTTGAGAACTCTCACTTTCTTACTTGAAAGAATTTTATGGCTTCTCTTTGAAAACCAGCATAAATGTCCATCAATACTTTTGTACTTGGGAGCCATTATTAAGTAAAATAAAGCCAACTGGACCACAAGCACTGTGATATTGTGATCTTCGAGTTGATAACCAAGAGGGTTTTAACTGAGTGGTGAACCAGCAGATAGTGTGTACCATATAGATAGGCTGAATGAGGGAATGAGTCACCTCCCAGCTGGAGCGGACAGGATGGGTCTCCTCATGCTACTCAAAATGATGCACAATTGAACACTTATGAACTTTTATTCTCGAATTTTTCTTTTAATATTTTTAGACCATGATTGACCATTGGTAACTGAAACTGGAAAGTAAAACCATGGATAAGGATGGTATAGTACTGTATTTCATGTGTTGAAAATCTCAGTAGAGAGAGAAATGAAAGATATAAAGTGACTCAAATCGAATTTCTAGACTATGAAAATGTGTGTCTCAGAAGGAGATACACTGAAGACACCGTGAGCTTGAACATAGCAGTTAAAAATATTAATGAACTATAAGGCTAAAAATCGAAAAAAGTCAAAATGAAACACAGAGGAAAAAAAGAAAATAGTGAGAGAGAAATCTAGGTCTAGGACAATGTTAAGCAGACCAACACAGGCATGATCTAAATCCTTAATGAGAGAGAGAAGAGAAAAAAGGTGTGTGATGAAATGACATGGAAAAGTTTTCAAATTCAATAAAAACTATAAACTGACAGATCCAAGAAGCTTAATGTATTCCAGGAAAAAAGAAAATTACACCGGAGAAAATTATAATTGAATTGCAGAATTATTGAATTAATTGCAGTTAAAAACTGGAAAAATCTGAAACAGCATCCATGAACAGAAAAAGATATCCCCTAGAAAATCCATACAAGAAGATAGTGAAGTAACACTGGTGGGTTCGAATCCAGCCCAGGCCCGCCAAACAACAATGACGGCTGCAACCAAAAAATGGCCAGGCGTTGTGGCGGATGCCTTAGTCCCAGCTACTTGGGAGGCAGAGGCAGGAGACTCGCTTGAGCCCAGGAATTGG
>CAUYON010157589.1:0-10434 GCA_963573935.1 Arctocebus calabarensis
GGAGAAAACTTCTAAATACGGATCAAAAATGTTTTCACATAGTAATTGAGAAAATCTCGTGAATGTCAATCAGGTTGATAAAAATATCTCAGATTGCATGTGAAACCCGCACACTGTACCCCATGATTGAACTAATGTACACAGCTATGATTCAATAAAAAAAAAAAAAAAGATGTTTTGACTCCTTTAAATGTTTGGGGGTTTCCATAGAGACAGCATGGTAATTCCAGTACTCTGACCTCTGGATTTAGTTGTACTAGGTTGGAATTCTAACTCCCACTAAGAGTGACTGTGATCAATTACTCCACTACTTTCACCTCAGAGCCCCCACTTGAAATTCAAGGCCAATAAAAATATATTTCATAAAGTTACTGGGAAGATATAATGAAAATTGTGTATGTGTACTGCTCCACACACAGTACATGTTCCATAACAATTATTGTCTCCAGAATTTTGCTTCATCTTCTTAGAATCTTAGATCAATAGAATGTTTAATGCTTTCCCAGAAAAATTAATAAATGTATCCCTTTCTTGACTTTTGTAAAAAATATTTGATTTTATTGATACTTTTACCTTCAATATAGTTTTGCCCATTCTTAAACTTTTTACATGCAACCGTACTGTTTACTTCTTTATATTTGCTACTTTGCTCACTCTAATGAGAGTGATTTATCTTAATGTTAGTGGTGTTATTTCTTTATTTCTTACTGCTGCAAAATTCCATTCTATTTACATTGCAGAATACACTTACCAATTCTAATAATGAGGAATATGTGTACTGTTTCCAGGTTCAGAATATTATGAACATAATGAAACAATTTCCCATTAAAAGCTATCTATAGACATTAATACTTTAATTCTCAATATTTCTAATGTTTTAATTATAGCTTTATTACTTTTAAAAAAATCCTTCACATGTATAATGAAAAGTAAGCAAGTTTTAACATTTTGACAAAGAATATTTAAAGGTCATGGAACAATCATAATTTTTCCTATTGATTAAGATTACATACTATAGTTTCAATTTGCACATTCATTTTCATGCTTCTCCACTATGTCCAAAGCAAGGATTGCCTATACTAGCAGAAATACTCCTACTTTTTCTTTTCTCTTATTAAGTCATATACACATAGATCATGAATACATTTATGTATTTGTGGGGTACAATCTGTTGACTTTTTATACCATTTGGAGTGCTGACACCAAACTAATCAATATAGCTTTCACCTCATTTACTTAATTATTGTGTTAAGACATTTATGTTCTATTGATAGATTTGACTTGTACCCTTGCAATATGCTCCATAGGTGTGGTCCCACCTTTTACCCTCCCTCTATCAAGCCTTCCTTCTCCCCTTCTGTCCCCCTCATTTCTCTCCTTTATCCTGGGCTATAGTTGTGATCTATCTTTCATAAGTAAGTGAGAGTAATTATAAATTGGTTTCATAAAAGTACTGAGTACATTAGACACTTTTTCTTCCATTCTTGAGATACTTCACTTAGGAGAATATGTTCCAGGTCCAGGTCCATCAATGTAAACGTTAAAGAGGCAAAGTCTCCATCCTTTTTTAAGGCTGCCTAGTATTGCATGGTATACATATACTACCTTTTATTTATCTTCGAAATTCTTGACCTATATCACTAAATAATATTTAGAATCACCTTGACAAAATGCCACCTAAAATGATTGTTGAGATTTAGTTTGTGATTACATTGATGCTTTAAAATTTTCAGGTAGAACTGACATTCTTACAGTATTACATCTCATAGTCAGTGCATGTAGTATATCTCTCTACTAATTGAAGTTATCATTAGCATCTGGATTAATTTATAAGAGCTGCTGTAACAAAGTACCATACACTGGGTGGCTTAATAGAAATTTATCATTCTACAGTTCTGGAGGCCACAAGTTCAACACTGAGGTGTCAGTAGGGTTGGTTCCTTCTGAGGGTTGTGAGGGAGAATCAGTCCCGTGCTTCCCTCTCAACTCCATTCTTCACATGGCATTCTCCTTTTGCACACATTCTCTATATCTAAATTTCCCACTTTCAATTAGTGCACCAGTCCTGGGATGAGGGGTCCACACCACTCTAGTATTACCCAGTTCCAAAGCTATATATATATATATATATATTTTTTTTTTTTTTTTACAGAAGCATCCCACTTCTCTCTACCAAAATCTATTAGTTTGCTAGGATGGCTATAACAAAGCAGCACAACTGGTTGGTTTAAAGGAGAGAAATTTATTGGTTCACATTTCTGGAGGCTAGAAGTCCAAAATCAAGGTGTTAGCAGAGTCAGTTCCTTCTAAAGGATGTAAGGGAAGATTCTGGTCCAGGCGTCTCTCCTTGTCTTGGACATGGCTGTCTCCATGTTTCTTCACAGGGACTTCCCTCTATGTGTGTCTTTTCCCAAATTTCCCTTTTAAAGGGACACTACTCATACTGAACTAGAGTCTACTTTAATGATCTCATCTTAACTTACATTTGCAATGACCTGATCTGTAAATAGGGTTACATTCTGAGGGGTAGAATTTCAACATACCAATAGGAAGGGAGCATAATTCAACATATAAAAATATTACTCACTGCTCTGAATAAGGTTTTATAGATTTTTCTATGTAGGTCTTAAACTGTGTTAGTTTTCTTTTTTGTTTTTTTTTGTTGTTGTTGTTGTTGTTTGTTTGTTTGTTTGTTTTTTGCTTTTTTGTCCAGGGCTGGATTTGAACCCACCACCTCTGGCATATGGGACCAGTGCCCTACTCCGTTAAGCCACAGGCACCACCCTAAATTGTGTTAATTTTATTCCACAGTAGTTTTATCAGTTATCAGTTTACTCCCTCTCTATCTGGACTGCATTGTTTGATACCTGCAATACTATTCTAGTAAAGATTTGTGCTTTCCAGTGAGGACGATGTTAAGCTTTCTCAGTAGATGGCGGTGGAGAGAGTGTGAAGAAAGAAGAGGCGCCTATTCCTTCCATTTCTAGCAGTGGCAGGGTGAGTCAGAGGCGTGGGTGTGAGGCCATCTGGTGGAGCTCTGCAGAGCCATCAACCCAGAAATCAGGGTCCCTGTGGGATGATGCAGCCTCCATGGGGCAATAATCTGTCTGCAGCCTTCTCAACACAGAAACGGGAGTGGGGAATGCTTCCTACGGGCATCAGCAGCAGAATGCCTTCCACCAGCCCACATGCCCAAAGGCCAGTGCCCCAGCGTCTGATTTCCCCTGGAGGACCCAGCACACCGCCCACCTGTGGCATGGAGGTGTCCTCGCAGAGTTGCTGCACCTTCTGCAAGTCCTCTGAACATCACCTGTGCGGTCCACCTGCGGCCTGGAAGGTTGCACTCTCTCTGTCCACCCACTGCACACCCAAGCCACCCAGCAGCTGATCCCAGTTTACTGCAAGGAAGTCTGGAGGCAACCACAACCCATTCTTTAAAAGGTGTGAGGGACAATGAAGGTGGAAGAGGGCTGTCCAATTTCGGCCATTAATCAAAGGGCCCCAGGAACAGGGAAAGCCTGCGTCTGATGGCTAATCCTGAGAAAGCCAATTATGAAACAAAAGTATGAATGAAAGCAAGGAACACAAGGGTCCCTAATGTCATCTACTGTCACAGGGCTTTTCTCACTCCTAACATGCATTTGTGTGAGATATCCAGAAATACTTCAGTGTAGGAAGTTGGGTGACATGAATGGTTAGAAGTGACCCACAGTACTCTTTGGGAAAATAGTATGCATCAAGCAAGAAAACTAAAACATAAATCCAAGGAGCTGCCTCACTGGAGCTCAGCCTAGTCAGACATATCACAGAACCATTCATCTGAGTGCACTGTTCTAGGGCAGCCAAGTGCAGGGACAGGCTGAATGCTGCATTGTTTGAGAAGGCCTCATAGAGAAAAGGCATCTGGGTTGGTGGTTGAAAGATTGATAGAAGGTTTTTCAGGGAAGGAAGAATTCATGGTTATGGGTTTTTGTATGACCTATCCTGAAACTTTAAAATGTTATTGTCATTTCCAAGGCCTGGGGAGATAAGGGATGTGAAGGAAAGCCTACAATACAAAGACATGACCAACACATTGAGAATATTTTTAAAATCTTTAGGGAAGTTTTGTAATGCATATTTTGTAAATAAAACTTAATTTAGCTACAATTTCCCATCTTTCTGTTATGTATGGAAATTTCAAGAACACCTTTTGGGACACCATGTAAGTAGGGTGGCTCACACCTCTAATCCTAGCACTTTTGGAGACAAGGATGGAGGAATGCTTGACTTCTGGAGTTGTAAAGTTGCCTGAGCAAGAGTGAGACTCCATCTCCACTAAAAAAAAAAAAAAAAAAAAAAAAAAATTAGTCAGGCATTGTAGCAGCTACCTGTACTCCCAGCTATTCAGGAGGTTAAGGCAGATGAATTGTTTGAACCCAAAATTTTGAGGTTGCTATGAGCTAGGCTGATGCTCTATCGTGGGGGAAGAGAGTGAGATTGTGTCTTTAAAAAATAAAAGAAAATAAAGTCATTCCCGAATATTCAAATACTCAAATCCTAGGGTTTCATTTTGTGCATATGCAGGATGGTCACCAGGTGGCAGCACAAACATAGAAATGTGTAACCAAGAGTCACTGAGTCCTTTTCCCTACAGCTTTCTCACATATCACGATGCTTTTAATTAACCTAATATGGGGTCAGGTGCATGTGTGTAGAATATTTACAAAACATTGCTCTCTACAAGATTACTTAGGGCATTGGTGCACTGAGACTATGTCAGCAGAAATCTGTGGTGGAAGTCAAGGCACTGATCTTTACTCTGAGGGTCCCTGATGAGACACCACCCAGAGCCTGTGAGCTACAAGCAGATGTTGGAGCAGGATATGAGATTAGGTGGGCCTGTCAGTCAAGGTCTTTGGGGCATTAAGAGTGGAGGGAGCCATGTAGGAAATTATGTGCCTATAGAATGCCATTTTGTCACATTACAAAGAGAAAGTAGGTACTGGGTTATGTATTCAAGGAGCCTGCAGAATTTGGATGCAATTTTCCTTAGGATTATTTGGCCCTGCGAGTACTGTGTGTATATCTGTCATATATGAAAAACTGAGGTTTCTGGTTAGCAAGTAAGGGAGATATTCTCTTTTTTGCTACACTGGAGTCACTGCCAAACTGTATTTGTGATTATGAGTCTGGAGGTTGTATTAGTAACAGTTTTCCAGACAGACAAAGTCAATACAATTTCTGCATAGAAATATACAGGAGAGATGATTTTAGTATTGAAGTATTTGTTGAGCTTCCACCCTCAACTCCTTGCCACAAGGCTTGGATGAAATTGGCAGGGAGCATTGTCATCCATCTCTTTACTGTTTGTAGAGTGGAGATGAATGTCTCCAAGATATTGAACATCACAAATGTAGAGGATATTTCTATTCGTAGACATTCATCTCCACTCTCCAAGAAGATTGACTGATGAGAGTATGAAGACTGAGAAGTCCCATTAGATATTTGACAAACACGATACCCTGGGATAAGGGTAACATGGTTCAGTCTAACTGTGACAACTTTGGAACCAAGAAATGTGATGGTGTAACTCTAGGTTCAAAACACACATGAGTTCTTCTTTTTTATGGGGGGGGAATGCTGGGATAAGTCCTAGTGTCCATTGACTGGGTACACAGAAGTTATTGTCCAAGGAAAGGAGAATGCCCGTTTATGCCAGCTTCATCAGAGAAATGGACATATTTACCTTTTCTGATCTTATACTCTCCAGACCTCTAAAGCAGATCAGACAGTGCCACTCACTTTCAGGGTGGATCTTCTTCACCTGGTTCACTCAGACACACATGCTAATCTCCTCTGGTAACCCCCTCACAGATCTCCAAAATAATGCTTTACCAGGTTTGTAGGTATTGCTTAATCCAATTAAGTTGATACCTGATACTAAACATCACAAATGTAGAGGATGTTTCTATTTGTAGACATTCATCTCCACTCTACAAACAGTAAAGAGATGGACAACAATTCCCCTGCCAATTTCCTCCAACCCCCATGGCAAGGGGTTTAGGGTGGAAGCTCAGGAAATTCTGCAGAAATTTAAGAACCTCCAAAGCACTGATGGATGTGAAAAGACATGGATGATTCCTCCCCCCCAAAAAAATAGAACCAATAATTTCAGTAGTCATGGGTCAGTATTCAGTATTTCCAGGATATCATTTTGGAATAAACAGTTCAAAACCATGTGTTTGCCACCCAAAGGAAATCTGGTTTTATGTACTTGCCAAGTTTTTTACAATGGTTATCTTGTAATTAATAATAATGGGATATTCAATTCAAAGTCTCTCCTTGGATACAAAAACCTATCCAATTTATGATCTTATTTTGTATGACCATAAAAATTATGGCTTATGCAGTTATGAGATTATACCATTAGAGCATGTCAACATCAGAGGGGTTTGGTATTGAGTGAGAAAGGCTTCTTATTTCAAGCTTCAGGTAATCAAATAAAAAGGTAGCTAAATTTCCCTCCATTGGCTGGTGACATATAGGATGATTTCCACAGGATGCTTATGTAAATGGATTCTTATAACTGGACAAATATTAGCTAAGACTTCACCTTGCAAAGACAAGGATGATTTAAAGAATGAAAGATGTCCAAGCACACTGGCTCATGCCTATAATTCCATAAAATCTTAAGGTTGTGGGGGATAGATCATGTGAGCCCAGGAGTTTGAAGCTCTAGTGAGCTAAGACTGTGCCACTGCACTCTAGCCTGGGCAACAGAGCATGACCCTATTTCAGAGAGAGAGAGAGGAGGGAGGGAAGGAGGATGGGAGAGAGGAAAGGAGGAAGGGAGGAAGGAAGGAAGGAAGGAAACTTAATTAATGACAAAATAAACATTTAAAAATTTGATTTCAAAAAAGTAAGGGCATATTATAGTAATTAAATATGAGCTAAGGGGAATGCTCCAGAAATAGAGGTAAATGTGAATAAATTTAAACAATAGTTCAATGTAATAAAGATCAACTAATGTCTTGGTCCTGTTTTTTTGTTTTTTTCTTTGCAGATTTTGGCCCTGACCCAGTTTGAACCCACCACCTCTGGTATATGGGTGCAGCGCCCTACTCCTTGAGCCACAGGTGCCACCCTTGGTCCCTTTTTTTATGCTAAAACACAATGATCTTCAACCTGTGCGTTATACATAGCACGCTGGTGTGCCATGAGATGATATTAAGGTGTGCAATGAAAAATTTTAAAGATCAGTGGGCAGAGCATAATGGCGGTCGTGACAGACATGTAGCCCATCTCTCACGAGTCATCAGGTGGGAGGGAGGGGGCTCTGGATTTTTCTACAGTGGATTATTGGAGCTGCTGGACAGCTGGAGATGAGCAGTGAATAGGTGGAATTCTGTATTTGAGGTGTAATTCAAAACCACGGACTTTACTACAGAGTTTTTCCCCTGCCCAGCTGCATTGGCTGGCAGCCGGCCCCTCCCTCATGGAGGACAGCAGTTCACAATTCACAAAATCTAAGTGATGAAAATTTCGGTGAATTGTGACTTCCTAAGTGGAGTTTGATGTCCAGAAAGGGGTGTCCCTCAGAGCCACAGAGGCCAGGCAGCCCAAGGGAAAATTGAGGGGAGGGGATCCCACCTGGGAAACAGACATTTTGAATTGTCCAAATGGCGGACACTTTTTCCCACAAATCAGGAGTAATCAAACAGTCTGTACCATCCCTAGTGGGGAATACTGGTGAGGTCTGGCTGTTCAGGCTGTGTGGGGAACTGGGGCTCAATAGAGAGACTCTGAGCTGCAGAAATTGGGGAAGAGTTCCCTGGCGCACTGCATCTGTGGGAGCGAAGGCTGCCAGAGTGGAGGCAGCAGCCAGCCCCTCCCCAAGAGCCGATTGCAGTTGCCAACTTGCCAGAGAACATGGGAGCAGAGTGGAAAGATTTGTGAAGTGTGGACTCTTGCACCGAGTTTGGAGGTCGGATAGGTGTGCCATCTGGAACAGAACATCTGAAATGGGGCAACATTTAGGAAACAAACTTTTAAGGAAACACCAAAAATGGCGAGTGGCCAGGTAGAGTGGTTACCGTGGTAACAATGTAAACTGTGAATCAGGTATAAGGCTGGGAACTACTCACAGTGCCACCTGGTGCCCAGAAAGTATATTGCATTATAAATTTATTCCCACTAAAGTTATGGTTTCTGAGAGTTATTACATCAGATTTTTTAGAGGTCTTTTTTTTTTCAATTATTTTACAATTATTATTATGTTTATTGTAGATTTTGTTTTTTTTTTTTGTTTTTGGTTTGCTTGTTTTGTTTTGTCTGTATGTCCATGTGTTTCTGACTGTGCGTGCATCTGTGGGCCTGTGTGTCTGGTAGCCTTTTTATCTGTTCATTAGTTCATTTGGTCTCAATGTGATGGGTGTTCTGCTAAATCCTTGGGTTGGCTATTTTCCCTAACTCCAATTTTCACATCCAACAAGAACAAGGGGGAACGGGGTATGACGGCTGATTGGAGCCAGCTCCCAACTGAGGCTCCAGTCCGGAGGAAGAGATAACAGCCAGAAAGTACCCAACTAAGCTGAAGGAGGGGAGGTGAGCTGAGAGATGAGATAGATAATCGCTTGTCTTCCCTGCTGAGGCGAGCTTCAACCCCAAAGAAACTATTTTCAGTACAGATCTCATTCTAAAGGGGTTGTGTGGCCATCCCCTACCCTAAGAGCTACTTACTTACTGTGTGATCTCTACTGGTGAGCAATAAACTGAGGGTCTCCTTCCTCACCCCACTGAGGGAAATTGCTGGAAGTTAGGACTCCTTCTCAAGAGAACCCTTACTGAGAGTCTAGGAACTCCCTTGTCTGGTAGGAAATTTGAATGAATGTTTTCCTTCCCACCTTTATCCTTCAGTCTACCCCTCCCCCCGGCCTGGCAGTCTAGAAGCCCAACTCCTCCAGAATCCAGATTGTCTTCATTTCTTAGCTAGAACTGGGCATTGCATAGACGGTGGCTGTACAGCTGTGCTGTACCTGTGAATCTAGTAACTGTACAGGAAGTCATAGAGGGAAAGGTGACTGACCTGGCCCAAAGAAAAAGAGTATCTCAGCAGCAGAAAGAGGCTTGGGTTCCTGCACTGTGGGTGGAGGCTTGGAAGCTGCTGAAGTGCACAAACCTAAGAGGAGGCACCTCCCACCCAACTTTAGCATTAGTAGAGTGATCCTGCTGGAGTCTAACTCTGGAGAGTCATCTACCCAACTATGTGACCTTCCAGAGGGAACCAGACCTTGCCATATAGGGATTCTAGTACTGCAGAACAGTGGCAACAAAGGTGCAGTGGCTGAGGGAGAAATTCTTTTGCTGCCTGGATACTCTCAGGTTTGGACTGAGCTCAGGTGGAACTTTCTTCAGCTGCCATTGAGCATCCAAGGCAGGCAGACCTCAGCCTCCCCTGCTGGATAGTGGTAGACTGTGGTAACCATGAGAAGGAGGCAACGACCTCACTTTGACTCTGGCAGGCACATAGCCCTGGCACATTTGCTCATTGGACAGAACAGGGACACAGAGACTGGGTTGACAGACACTGCCAGAGAGACTACCAGAGACTGGGTTGACCAGAGTCTGGTGGTGAAGGACAGCCAAGGTGGGGTAAGAGGCATCAACCCCCTGGCTCTAAACCTCTTACTAGATGGGCATTTCTGACTCCTTGGAGCACCAAAGGTGCTCAAATCACACTCGAGCTGCCAATAGACCCTTAACATCTAGTTGCTGGAGTCCTCTTTAACTCTCCAGCTAGAGAGTGGGGGTCTGCCAAGGACAATAGGTCTGGAACTCTTGAACTGGACAAATTATCCAAGGACCCTCCAAGGTGGGTCCCAGGTTTTTCTGTAGTGGGAAGGTTTGATTGTCCTCATACAGATATTACCACTGGGGGAAGGGATGTCTTAGTTGTTTGTTTTTCACCGAAGCTGAGACTGCAACCCAGGGTTACTGATTCACTAGGATTAGACATAGATCAGCCGAATACAAGACAGAGCCACCTACCTCCACTACACCAAGCAGGCCTCTAGAGTCACAGACTGCAGTACTATACAGGTACTTTGCCAAACTGTAGAGGAAAAGCTGCAGTCACCAGTCCCAAATCCTAGGTGAAGGGCTGGTCAACCACAACACTAGAAGTTTCCAGGCCAATTTCACCTGACCTGCTCATCTAGATAAAGGCTGTAAAACAATCATGGGGCAGAATCAGCAGAAAAACTCTGGCAACATGAATAAACAGAACAGTTCTACTCCCTCAAGGAATGAAAAACCAGCCAATCCAGAGGATCCCATCCACAAACAGATAGCTGAGATGTCTGAAATTGAATTTAGAATTTGGATTGCAAACAAGATCAACAAAATGGAAGTAAAGATGGAGGTAGAAATTGTAGGATTAATTCAGAAGATGTC
>CAUYON010157590.1:0-11830 GCA_963573935.1 Arctocebus calabarensis
GACAGTACTGTTGTCCTCTTCACAGATACACCCCACTATTCGCTTGTCGGTGATGGAAGGGACTAAATTAGGGTCTTCCTTGGTGCCTGAAGCTCCCTTTGGTGGTAGTATATTGTATGGGTCCAGTCCCTTCCGTGCTGCTATCATAATCTCCCTCTCCAACCCAGTCGCCTGCTCCTCATCAGTAGGAACACCACCTCCAGACGCCATGGAGCGCACCGCAACCGACACATTGGAACTGCGGTTTCTCAGGCTCTGCGCTGCCAGAGCTCCAGCTCCGCGAAGTAACCTTGAAGCAATCATAACCACCAGCCGTCATTGTTGTTTGGCGGGCCCAGGCTAAATTCGAGCCCGCCAGCTCAGGTGTACGTGGCTGGCACCTCAGCCTGTTGAGCCACAGGCGCCAAGCCTATATATATTTTTGTTTTAAAATTTTCAATATTTAATATGTGACATATTTATATCTATATATTATTATTATTATTTGTAGAGGCAGTCTCACTCTATCACGCTTGGTAGGTGCCATGGTGTCACAGCTCACAAAAACCTCCAACTCCTGGGCCTAGGCAATTCTCTTGCCTCAGCCTCCCGAGTAGCTGGGACCACAGGCACCCGCCACAATGCCCAGCTATTTTTTTGTTGCAATTTGGCCAGGGCCAGGTTTGAACCCACCACCCTCTGTATATGGGGCCAGTGCCCCACTCACTGAGCTACAGGCACTGCCCTATATCTATATATTATATATAAGATTAGTTTCAGACTCGGCATCTGTGGCTCAATGGGCTAAGGCGCCAGCCACGTATACCTGAGTTGGCGGGTTTGAATCCAGCCCGGGCCCGCTAAACAACAATGACAGCTGCAACCAGGGCATTGTGGCGGGTGCCTGTGGTCCCAGCTACTTGGGAGGCAGAGGCAGGAGACTCGCTTGAGCCCAGGAACTGGAGATTGCTGTGAGCTGTGATGCTATGGCACTCTATCCAGGGTGACAGCTTGAGGCTCTGTCTCAAAAAAAAAAAAAAAAGTAGTTTCATATTCTGTAGGAGCAGGACAGAAAACCCCATTCTTCATTAGACCTGGGAAGTGATGAGAAAGTCTCTCATGACATCCTCCCAGGAGAGACAGAAAAGTGAGTGGGGAGATGGCCTGTGTGGTAGCTCTTTAATGGCCTCCAGTCTCCTTGAGTTCCATGAAGATAACAAGGCCATCTGCCAAACTTTAAGATAGGATATAGGGTGGTGTCCGTAGCTCAGTGGGTAGGGCACAGGCCACATATACCAAGGCTGGTGGGTTGGAACCCGGCCTGAGCCAGCTAAAACAGCAATGACAAGTTGCAAAAAAAAAAAAAATAGCTGGGCATTGTAGCGGGTACCTGTTCCCAGGTACTTGGGAGGCTGAGGCAAGAGAATTGCTTAAGCCCAAGAGTTTGAGGTTGCTATGAGCTGTGACTCTACTGCATTCTACTGAGGGTGACAAAGTGAGAGTCTGTCTCAAGAGAAAAAAAAAATAAGCTGTGATTCAAGCCTTTGCCTATGGATACATGCAAAGTGGCCAGGGCATAATACTGGAGCCATTTTCTTTTTCTTTTCTTTTTTTTTTTTTTTTTTTTAGACAGAGCCTCAAGCTGTCACCCAGGAAAGAATTCCATGGCATCACAGCTCACATCAACCTCCAATTCCTGGGCTCAAGTGAGTCTCCTGCTTCTGCCTCCCAAGTAGCTGGGAATACAGGAGCCCGCCACAACGCCCCACCCTTTTTTGGTTGCAGCCACCATTGTTTGGCAGGCCGGGCTGGATTCCAACCCGCCAGCTCAGGTGTATGTGGTTGGTGCCTTATCCCGTTGAGCCACAGGTGCCGAGCCAATATGCTTTAATTTTTATATTGTTCTTCCTAGAGTATAGGTTTAGTTCTTGCAATTAATCCTCTGATTTTCTTTAGAAATTCCTGAGTAAATATCTTTCTCACGTGAAGGAAAGAGTTCTTAAAGGGTAGCTAGGCCTAACTAACATTGCAGCTAGTTTTCTACCCAGAGAGAACAGACTAAAAATCAACACTAACATTCAGAAAGTCAATAACCTAGAGGAAACCCATGAACTATTTTTTTTGCAGTTTGGCTGGGGCTGGGTTTGAACCCGCCACCCTCAGTATATGGGGCCAGCGCCCTACCCACTGAGCCACAGGCACCACCCCCATTAACTATTTTGATTGGAAACCTGAAAAAAAATGTATGCCAATGATCAAACATACTATGTGCCTGGGAAATAACATATGCAGTTTGGTTAACTGGCAAAATCAAAGAGGCTACTGTAAGGGGAGAAGGCATATCTCGTAACAATGGAAATATAGTTTCTAAAAAGGATAACAGGGAAGTTTGGAAAATATGGTAGCTTTGCTACAAAGTAGAAATTACATAGGCTAAAAAAGAATAATGAGTTCCTTGCCAGGGACTCTAAAGCTCCTCTCTGAAATATATCCAAGAGAAAGCCAGCTAGAGAATCAGTGGGATTATAAGGATTAAAAAAGGGATTTGACGTGTGGCAGGAACCTGGGAGGTGGGGTTTTCAGGTAGCTAGTGGCTTAAATGGAAGGGCTTTGGCCTAGCTTTGGGTGAGGCCCTGGAGAGGTGACTGAGTAAAAAAAGTTTTATCTTTTCCTCTCTCTAGGTATCTTCTTTCCTCCTCCTATTTCATTCTTTCCTTGGCTTTTCCTTCATTTGACTTTCTTTTCCTTCTTTTTCCTTTGAATGTTTTTCTGCTTTTCCTTGACCTTATCCTGGTCATTTCCAAATTGCAGTGCCTAGGGAGACCACAGAAAACCTTTAACTGGGCTTATTCTGTAGGCAGACTTTCATCTAAAATCGATAGCAAGAAATTTCTGTACCTAAGCAGCTCAGGCCAAAAATGGGTGAGGGGCAGTCACATCGAAGTGCTTTGCTCTGGTGGTGGAGAGGATAGACAACCTGGCCACCCTTGGCTTAGTAGGCTTTAGCTAGGGGAAGCTGACATCTGGTGGTGACACTTAGGAGGTGCAGAAGAGTTCATAATAGCCCCATACTTTTACCCACTGACCATATTGAGCTGTTTGCTTTATATATGAATTATCTCATTTAAAACTCAACAATAGGCTTGGCGCCTGTGGCTCAACGGGCTAAGGTGCCAGCCACGTACACCTGAGCTGGCGGGTTCAAATCCAACCCGAACAACAATGACGGCAGCAACCCAAAAATAGCCAGGCATTGTGGCGGGCACCTGTAGTCCCATCTACTTGGGAAGCAGAGGCAAGAGACTCGCTTGAGCCCAGGAATTGGAGGTTGCTGTGAGCTGTGATGCCACAGCACTCTATCCAGGGTGACAACTTGAGGCTCTGTCTCAAACAAAAAAAAAAAAACTCAACAATAGCCTTGGCGCCTGTGGCTCAATGGGCTAAGGTGCCAGCCATGTACACCTGAGCTGGCGGGTTCAAATCTAGCCTGGGCCAGCCAAACAACAATGGTGGCTGCAACCAAAGAACGGCCAGGCATTGTGGCGGGCACCTGTAGTCCCAGCTGCTTGGGAGGCGGAGGCAGGAGACTCGCTTGAGCCCAGGAATTGGAGATTGCTGTGACCTGTGATGCCACAGCACTCTATCCAGGGTGACAGTTTGAGGCTCTGTCTCAAAAAAAAAAAAAAAAACTCAACAATAATCCTGTGAAGTGGCTTTTATTATTTCAATTCGACATATGAATGATTTTTTATTTATTTTTTTTTTTGTAGAGACAGATTCTCACTTTATCCCCCTCGGTAGAGTGCCGTGGTGTCACATAGCTCACAGCAACCTCCACCTCCTGGGCTTAGGCAATTCTCTTGCCTCAGCCTCCCGAGTAGCTGGGATTACAGGCGCCCGCCACATGAAGGATTTTTTTTTTTTTTTTGAGACAGAGCCTCAAGCTGTCACCCTGGATAGAGTGCTGAAGCATCACAGCTCATAGCAACCTCTAATTCCTGGAATCAAATGAGTCTCTTGCTTCTGCCTCCTACGTAGTTGGGACTACAGGTGCCCACCACAATGCCCGGCCATTTTTTGGTTGCAGCCATCATTGTTGTTTGGCGGGCCCGGGCTGGATTCAAACCCACCACCTCAGATGTATATGGCTGGTGCCTTAGCCCATTGAGCCAGAGGCACCGAGCCATGAATGATTTGTTTTTAACTGTTATGAGATAATTTAAGCAATGGGGTAAGAAATGTTTCTTTTCTTTTCTTTTTGAGACTGAGCCCCAAGCTGTCACCCTGGATAGAGTGCTGTGGTGTCATAGTTCACAGCAACCTCCAATTCCTGGGCTCAAACGAGTCTCCTGCCTCTGCCTCCCAAGTAGCTGGGACTACAGACGCCCGCCACAACGCCCGGCCATTTTTTGGTTGCAGCCGTCATTGTTGTTTGGCGAACCCAGGCTGGATTCAACCCCGCCAGCTCAGGTGTATGTAGCTGACACCTTAGCTGCTTGAGCCACAAGCACAGAGCCCCTTTATTTTATTTTATTTTATTTTGGATACAGAATCTCACTTTGTTGCCCTCATAGAGTGCTCTGGCATCATAGCTCATAGCAACCTCAAACTCTTGGCCTTAAGCGGTTCTCTTGCTTCAGCCTCCCAAGTAGCTGGGACTATGGGCGCTCACCACAATGCCTGGCTGTTTTTTTTTATTTATTTATTTATTTATTTATTTATTTATTTATTTATTTATTGTAGAGACAGAGTCTCACTTTATTGCCCTAGGTGGAGTGCTGTGGTGTCACAGCTCACAGCAACCTCCAACTCCTGGGTTTAAGCGATTCTCTTGCCTCCGCCTCCCGAGTAGCTGGGACTACAGGCACCCGCCACAATGCCTGGCTATTTTTCTGTTTTTCGGCCGAGGCCAGATTTGAACCTGCCACCTTCGGTATATGGGGCTGGCACCCTACTTGATGAGCCACAGGCGCTGCCCACCTGGCTGTTTTTAGAGACGGGGTCTTGCACTTGCTCAGGCTGCTCAACCTGTGAGCTCAGGCAATCCACTCGCCTCCAGAGTGCCAGGATTACAGGCATGAGCCACCATGCCTGGTAGAGATTTTGTTGTTCTTGTCAGTTCCCGGGATAGTATATAGTACCTGGCACAAAACAGGATCTCAGCAAATGCTTGTCGAAATAATGTTTTAATTATCAACATCATAGAACTTTAATTCAACATCATCTCAGGGTTTTTTTTGTTTGTTTTTTAGACAGAGTCTTACTGCTGCCCTGGGTAGAGTGCTGTAGCGTCATAGATCACAGCAACCTCAAACTCTTGGGCTCAAGTGATGCTCTTGCCTCACCCTCCTAAGTAGCTGGGACAATGGTTACTTTTTTCCCCTATTCTTTTTTTTTTTTTTGAAATGGAGTCTCACTATGTCACCCTTGGTAGAGTGCTGTGGTGCCTCAGTTCACAGCAACTTGAGCCAAGTCTTGGGCTTAAGCAATTCTCTTGCTTCAGACTCCTGAGAAGCTGGGAATACAGGCACCTGTCACCATGCCCACCTATTGTTTTGTTGTTGTTGAGGTCGTCATTGATGTTTAGCTGGTCTGGGTCAGGTTTGAACCCACCACCTTTGGCTTATGTGGCCGGCGCCCTACCCACTTAGCAATGGGCACCACCCAGTTTTTTCCCCTATTCTTAGTAGAGGTGAGGTCTCACTCTTGCTCAGACTGGCCTTGAACTCCTGAGTACAAGCAATTCCTGCTTCAGCCTCCCAAAGTGCTAGGATTACAGGCATGAGCTACCATGCCTAGCTCAACATCATCTCTGTAATAGAGTTGATTTGAATACAGCATCACCAGATAAACCTGCACTCAGTCTATGGCAACTCTTAATTTAAACACACTTTCCAAGACACTTCCCCATGTATATTTGGAGACCAAGTCTGCTGTTGAAAAAAATGTTGTTTCCAAACTCTATTCAGCTTCAGTCATCCTAAACTTTCTATCCTGGACACCACAAGTCTGAGTCTCTGTCTAAATGCAGCCGTTTTATGTTAAGAAACCACCAGGAAACCAGAAGTTTATGTCAGTTGAGGCTGTTCAAATGCCACCATCTTAGACTCTCCCACCTGGTTGTTAGATGCCCAAGAGGAATCTTTATTGATAGGAACACTGAAGTCAGCCAGACTGAAGGCCAGTTTAATATAGAGGAAGATTGGCTCAGTGCCTGTGGCTCAACAGGCTAAGGCGCCAGCCACATACACCTGAGCTGGCAGGTTCGAATCCAGCCAGGGCTCACCAAACAACAATGACGGCTGCAACCAAAAAATGGCCAGGCGTTGTGTCGGGCACCTGCAATCCCAGCTACTTGGGAGGCGGAGGCAGGAGACTCGCTTGAGTCCAGGAATTGGAGATTGCTGTGAGCTGTAATGCCACAGCACTCTACCCAGGGTGACAGCTTGAGGCTCTGTCTCAAAAAATATATATATATATATAGAGGAAGATTGTGAGGTAGGTGGCAACGTATTCGATGAGAGGCTGGCCAGTAGGTTGTTAGATGATTGTAATGAAGAAGAGAAGCTGGGTGGCATGAACCTCCCAAGAAGCAATGTTGAAAGAGTTATAGCTTAAAGTAGTGATGGGGGCTCGGTGCCTGTGGCTCAGCGGGCTAAGGCGCCAGCCACATACACCTGAGCTGGCGAGTTCGAATCCAGCCCGGGCCCGCCAAACAACAATGACAGCTGCAACCAAAAAATGGCCAGGCGTTGTGGCGGGTGCCTGTAGTCCCAGCTACTTGGGAGGTGGACTCAAGAGACTCGCTTGAGCCCAGGAATTGGAGGTTGCTGTGAGCTGTGATGCTACAGCACTCTATCCAGGGTGACAGCTTGAGGCTCTGTCTCAAAAAAAAAAAAAAGAGAATACTTGAGGAACGTTTCCTAGGTCGTACTAGAAAAATGGACATGCAAGGACTAGAAGTGCAACGGATTCCTGGGAGATTCATTGTCAAGAGGCAATCATCACAACATATAGCCATCAGGCTGAGCAAAGTTAACATAAAGGAGGAACTAACTGCAGACCTCTCAACTGAGACTTTACATGCCATATGAATTTCAGGGGGCCCCCATTCTTGTTTTTTCTTTTTTTTTTTGTTTGAGACACAGCCTCAAGCTGTCCCCCTGGGTAGAGTGCTATGGCATTACAGCTCACAGCAACCTCCAATTCCTAGGCTCAAGCGAGTCTCTTGCCTCTGCCTCCCAAGTAGCTGGGACCACAGGCGCCCATCACAACGCCCGGCCATTTTTTGGTTGCAGCCGTCATTGTTGTTTGGCGGGCACGGGCTGGATTTGAACCCGCCAGCTGAGGTGTACGTGGTTGGCGCCTTAGCCCATTGAGCCACAGGGGCCGAGCCTGGACCCCATTCTTAGTCTTTTCAAACCGAATAATGGCCAGCCTAGAATTTCATATCCTGCAAAACTAACTTTCTTATATTAGAAAGGGGGAAATAAGGACTTTCTAACAAACACTGAAGGAGTTTGTCAAGACCAGACCTGCCCTGCAGGAAGTACTCAGAGCTGCATTAGACGTGGATCAGCACAACAGACACCAACCAGTGTAAACTTACTCAAAAGCTAAAGATCAGAACCCAGATACCACAATGGGTCAAGAGGTAAAATAAACCAATAATGTTCTACTCACCCAGGCGAACGGAAATGCACCATATTTATCAATTTTTTCAATAAACGTGAATGCCGAATTCCTCACTCAAGAGACATGGAACTCATTCTGACTGAAGGTGAAGGGATAGAAATCAATGCTCCATACAAATTGAAACCAAAAGAAAGCTGGTATAGACATTCTCACATTAGATAACATAGACTTATTTTTTTTGTAGAGACAGAGTCTCACTTTCTCGCTCTCAGTAGAGTGCCGTGGCATCACACAGCTCACAGCAACCTCCAACTCCTGGGCTTAGGCGATTCTCCTGCCTCAGCCTCCCGAGTAGCTGGGACTACAGGCGCCCACCACAATGCCCGGCTATTTTTTGTTGCAGTTCAGCCGAGGCTGGGTTTGAACCTGCCACCTTTGGTATATTGGGCCGATGCCCTACTTGGTGAGCCACAGGCGCCACCCAACATAGACTTTTTTTTGAGACAGAGTCTTACTCTGTTGCCCTGGGTAGAGTGCCATAACATCACAGCTCACAGCAACCTCAAACTCCTGGGTTTGTGCAAACATTTTGCCTCAGCCTCCTGAGTAGCTGGGACTACAGGTGCCTGCCACAACACCTGGCTAGTTTTTCTTTCTTTCTTTCTTTTTTTTTTTTAGCAACAGAGTCTCACTTAGTTACCCTTGGTAGAGTGCCATGGTGTCACAGCTCAAAGCAACCTCCAGCTCTTGGGCTTAGGTGATTCTCTTGCCTCAGCCTCCCAAGTAGCTGGGACTACAGGGGCCCACCACAACGCCTGGCTATTTTTTTGTTGCAGTTTGGCCGGGGCTGGGTTTGAACCCACCACCCTCAGTATATGGGGTTGGTGCTCTACTCACTGAGCCACAGGCACTGCCCACTTGGCTAGTTTTTCTATTTTTAGTAGAGGTGTCACTCTAGCTCAGGCAGGTCTCGAACTCCTGAGCTCAAATAATCCACCTGCCTCCGCCTCCCAAAGGATTAGAATTATAGGCGTGAGGCAGCACACATAGTTTTTTTTTTTTTTTTTTTTAGAGACAGAGTCTTACTTTGTCAAGCTTGGTAGAGTGCTGTGGCGTCACAGCTCACAGCAGCCTCCAACTCCTGGGCTTAGGTGATTCTCTTGCCTCAGTCTCCCGAGTAGCTGGGACTACAGGTGCCCACCACAATGCCCGGCTATTTTTCTTTGTTGCAGTTTGGCTGGGGCCAGGTTCAGACCCGCCATCCTGGGTACATGGCGCCGGTGCCCCACCCACTGAGTCACAGGCTCTGCCTGATAACATAGACTTTTAAGTCAAAGATGATCATTATATCATGGTGAAGGGGACAATTCAACAAGAAGACAAAACAATCCTAAATAGTTATGCATCTAACACAAGTGTACCCAGATTCATAAAGCAGATCCTACTTGATCTAAACAGACTTATAAACAGCAGCACCATAACTGTGGACTCAAACATCTCACTGATAGAATGGGACAGATCCTCCAAGCAGAAAATAAAGAAAGAATGGGCTGAAATGGAATTCAAAAGCAAATGGGCTAGAATTCTAGAAAAAAAAAAAAAAAACACAGATATTATAGAATGTTCTACCCCCAAAACACTGAACATGTGTTTTTGTAATCAGCTCATGGAACATTCTCTAAGAATAGTCACATCTGAGGACATAAAACATGTCTCAAGAAGTTAGAAAAATGGCTCGGCGCCTGTGGCTCAACGGGCTAAGGCGCCAGCCACGTACACCTGAGCTGGCGGGTTCGAATCCAGCCCCAGGGCCCGCCAAACAACAATGACGGCTGCAACCCAAAAATGGCCGGGCGTTGTGGCGGGCGCCTGTAGTCCCAGCTACTTGGCGGGCGCCTGTAGTCCCAGCTACTTGGGAGGCGGAGGCAAGAGACTCGCTTGAGCCCAGAAATTGGAGGTTGCTGTGAGCAGTGAGGCCACGGCAGTCTACCCAGGGCGACAGCTTGAGGCTCTGTCTCAAAAAAAAAAAAAAAGAATCGTTAGCTACTTGAGCAGAACTTGTAGCAGCAGCTGAGTGACAGAGGACACAGGATGGGGCCTAAGGGTGAGGGGTAGCCGAGTGCTGTTGGAGGAAGCGCCGTTTGGCTGTGTAAGAGGCAGAGAGGATGGCTGCAGCTGACCCCTTACCTTGTCTAGGAGGGCAAGTGGCCACATGGTATCAGGAAAGCCAGGGGGCAGAAGTCATTTGTCCTCTATTTTAAAGAAACAAGGTGTGTTGTAGGTAGAAGCACAGCAAAGGTTGACGTTCCAGAGGACTTGCTGGGGACACCCCAGGCCTCAGCCACCAAGATAAGAAACTAGTCTGGAAAACGTCTATAGATAGCAATCAACAGCTTAACAAAGACAAAGTATCAGTAGAGTTAAAAGACAGTTGACAATCACCCTCCAGCCACAGCTCCTGCCTGTGAGTTGTAACTATTTCTTAAACTCAGATAATAAAATTGTTTAATCCATGATTTAATCTTTACTGTCCTTCATCCTGGTAGTCTTCTTCCTTAATCACCTGTTTCTTTCTTTCTTTTTTTTTTTTTTTGAGACAGAGTCTCACTGTGTTGACTTGGTAGAGGGCTGTGGCATCGTAGCTCACAGCAAGCTCAAATTCTTGGGTGTAAACAATTCTCTTGTCTCAGCCTCCCAAGTAGTTGAGACTATAGCCCGCCATTACGTCCACTATGTTTTTGTTTTTTTGTTTTTGGAGTCGGGTCTCACCCTGGCTCAGGCTGGTCTCCAACTATTATGCCCAGGAGTCTCTCAAAGATCATACCGCTAGGCAAGTCGAATTTAAAGAGGAGTCCTCTTATTGAAGAGTCTGCTGGTGACTGCCTCGGTGTCCCAACATGGGGTTTCTGAGAGCAGCCCGGAGTGCTTAAGGGGTTGGACTTCTAAGGCTTGGACTGCATCCTGGGTGGCGTGCAAGCTGCCCCAGTGCATCCTGGTAGGTTAGCAAGCATTGTACGGAAGCAGAATTTTGTGGTTAGTTAGTCATACATCTTTGTTTCAGGGATTTCCCACCTGCTATTTCTTAAAGGTCAGTCTAGGGGTAGTTGGTACCTCCTGGTCCATTTCTCAGGGAGTTAGTCAAACAAGAAGTCAGTGAGTACTTTCCCATCTATGTTGGGAGTGACTTACTCCATTTTGCTGAGGGCTTGTGGCCCAGAAATTTGCCAGGAGTTACCTGGTATTTTCCACCTTAGTGTAGGCCTAATACAACTCCTGAGCTCAGGCAATCGCCTGTCTCCGCCTCCCAGAGTGCTGGATTACAGGCGTGAGCCACCATGCCCAGCCAAGACCACCTGTTTAATTGAGTCATAAGACTGTTAATGTCTCCCTTTTTTACTTTGTACATATATGCCCCCCAATCCTAATAAACGGCTCTTGAGATGTCCGTTGTTAAGGCACCTGTCCGCTTCACTACAGGCTGACGCCGGTGGGGCTCTCCGACTGCCGCGGAATCTCTGCGTGTATATTTCTCCCACTTAGGGAATTTCGTCCCCCCTGGTGTGACAATCTCCCTCACCACAACAGTGTATTTCCCCCAGATTTTGCCCAAGTAGTCCTATCCGTTTCCCCCTTGGAATCCCGCGGTTTAAGAGTATACAGCGATGAAACAAACCCTCCTATGTTGGTGGGAATGTTTAACCGCACAGCCACTGTGGAAAGGTTTGGCAGTTCCTCAAAGCGTTAAATGGAGTTACCATATGACTTGGCAATTCCACTTCTAGGTATACACCCAAGAAAATTGAAAACACGTCCACACAAAAACCTGTGGCAGAGTGTTCATAGCAGCATTATTCATAATAGCCCCAACGTGAAACGACCCAGACGTCCACCCACTGATAAATGGCTGAAGGAAGTGGTGACTCCACATCACCGAGTACTGCGCAGCCGGAAGGAAGGAGTGCGTAACTGACACACACCACCATGCGGACAAACCTTGAAAACACTACGCTACGGCTCGGCGCCTGTGGCTCAACGGGCTAAGGCGCCAGCCACGTACACCTGAGCTGGCGGGTTCGAATCCAGCCTGGACCCGCCAAACAACAATGACGGCTGCAACCAAAAAATGGCCGGGCGTTGTGGCGGGCGCCTGTAGTCCCAGCTACTTGGGAGGCGGAGGCAGGAGACTCGCTTGAGCCCAGGAATTGGAGGTTGCTGT
>CAUYON010157593.1:0-14515 GCA_963573935.1 Arctocebus calabarensis
TATTTTCTCCCATTCTGAGGGCTGTCTGCCTGCTACACTTACTGTGTTCTTAGCAGTGCAGAAGCTTTTTAGTTTGATCAAGTCCCAGTAGTGTATTTTTGATACTGCTTCAATTGCCTGGGGAGTCCTCCTCATAAAAAAATCTCGATTCCTTCGAGAGTTTTCCCTGCACTTTCTTCTAGTATTTTTATAGTTTCATGTCTTAAGTTTAAATCTTTGATCCATTGAGAAAAATATGGAGTGCTTCACGAATTTGCGTTTCATCCTTGTGCAGGGGCCATGCTAATCTTCTCTGTATCATTCCAATTTTAGTATATGTGCTGCCGAAGCAAGCACTCTTTTGTCACTTTTAAGAATAAATTTTGCCTTCAGCTTTTCTCAGAATTTGTGTATTGCCTTTTCCCCACTTCCAACACTTAATGAATGCCAGCTAGGAGACACAACAGTTAGACAATTATTTTGATAAACAGGGGATAAGTTATGAAAAAGTTAGGACAAGATAAATTCTAAGCAATGGATTTCCACAAGATAAAACTGAATGGTTAAGCCAGGTAAATGTTTAATACACTTAGCCCACTTATTTGCATGGTAAGATACTTTTAAACTCTTAGTAATTGATTAAATACTTTTCTCTCTTCTTAAACACACTATATGTGGGAAAAATTCATTCTATGAATTATAAGTTATACACAAACATATGTTTCTGGAAATCAAGATTACCTGATGGACAAGAAGTTGGGAGGTGTTGAGTCCTAAGTCAAGAAGAGTATCTTAAAACTTTTACATCTGAGCTCATCACCCATAGCACAAATAGTTACAGCACCAACCACATCCACTGAGGCTGGCAGGTTTGAACATCCAGGCCAGCTAAACAACAATGACAACTGCAACAAAAAATAGCCAGGCATTGTGGCGGGCACCTGTAGTCCCAGCTACTTGAGAGGCTGAGGCAAGAGAATACCTTAAACCCAAAAGTTTGAGGTTGCTGTGAACTGTAACGCTACAGCAGTCTACTGAGGGCAGCATAGTGAGACTCTGTCTCAAAAAAAAAAAAAAACAAAAACAACTTCCAGATATGGATGAATGCTATATTCAGAAAGGAGCAGTCATCCTTTCAGTGGTCCCCAAGAGGCAGATACCTGCCGAGTGAGCAGTCGCAGAAAGGTAGCACTGGCTCGGCGCGCGTAGCTCCGTTAGTAGGGCGCTAGCCACATACACAGAGTCTGGAAAGTTTGAACCTGGCCCGGGCCTGCTAAACAACAATGAGAACTCCAACCAAAAAAAAAAAAAAAAAATAGCTGGGTGTTGTGGCAGGTGCCTATAGTCCCAGCTATTCAGGAGGCTGAGGCAAGAGAATCATTTAAGCCCAAAGAGTTTAAGGCGGCACTTGTGGCTCAAAGGAGTAGGGGGCCGGCCCCATATGCTAGGTGGTGGGTTCAAACCCAGACCCAGCCAAAAACTCCAAAGACTTTGAGGTTACTCTGAGCTGTGATGCCATGACACTCTACGAAGGGCGACATAGCGAGAGTCTGTCTCAAAAAAAAAAAAAAAAATAGCATTTAACTTTTCAAATGAGATAGGTCTCTTTCAGAGGTAGTTTGTCTCTCAAAATGATCAAGGAAAGACCAAACCACTGTAAATCAGAATATTATTAGAGCAGTCTTATATCAGTCAGTTGCTGTATTAACTTCCTTCCAACCTAAGTTGGCTTGCATAGCCAGGGAGCGGAGGACATGGCTTGAATATCAGGTTACTTGTTGGACTATGAAATAGAGGTAGCCTGAAAGAGTATTTGGAGTCACAGTTTTCCGCTTCTATCTGTGAGATGGGTTATTTCTAAAAACAGTCACACTAATCCACCCTCCCTGCATGCCCTTTGGCAATGTATGAAATCTCTTTCCCGTTCCCTTAGAGTAGCCTGTGACTTTCCTTTACCAATAGAAATCAGTGGAAGGGTCGTTGTGACTTCTGGATCCAGGCCTTCACAGTCATAGCATCTTCTGTTTCTGCTGTCTTAGAAGCCACCTGCCATGTAAAGAAGTCCAGGATGCCCTGTTGGAGAGGTCACAGGGGAAAGAAAGAGAGTCTGGAGGAGGAGAGGACAGAGGAGAATCAGGGTGCCCGGTCACAGCCAGCACCACCAGCAGACAATATGGATCTTCCAAGCTTAGCCACCCAGCAAACCTCAGTGGAGCTGAGCTGAACCTTTCCCACCAACCCTCACCCAAATTCCTGACCCACCAAACTGTGAACAATAATATGGAAACTGATTTAATTCACAAATTCTGGGCTGGCCTATTACATAGTAATAGGAAACTGAAACAGAAGTTGGTATCTAGAAGTAGGGACTGCCAGAACCAAAACTGAAAACATTTTGTCACTGGCTCTGATGCTGGGTGGCAGGAGAGGCTGGAAAGGCAGCCATAGAAATTGAGGAAATTGAGGAAATTATTCAAAATTCTGGAGTAGCAGTGAGAAAACTGCTGTTGGAAGCTCAAAAAAGGTGACTTGTGTCACACAGTAGTGGCATTTGGGGCCACAGTGTCACTCTGCAGTGTTATGGAAGATGGGGGTGGGGGAAATGGAGCTAATGAATTTGTGATAAGGATATTTCCAAGCAAAATACAAAAAGTACAATTGGCTTCTTTTAGCAGCATTGATAAAGTATAGCTGTAAGGCATGATAAAGACAAAATATAGAGGGCCCAGGACAGCATGGCCTCCAAATAAAGATTAAATCAAGGGTTTGGCTGTAGGATCCCTTGCAGACACTTCCATAAGATTTAAGAACACCACATATACTTTCTCAAATAGACAGCTAGACTTCCAAGAATCTTAAGGACACTTGCCCATAGCATTCTCGCGTGTGGCCCCAAGTAAAGAGAAGCTCATCTTATAAAGAATTACGGATGTAGTCTTTTTGTCATGGTATGATCCTCAGTAAGAATCATAGAGGACCCAGAACATGTTAAAGAAAATTATACTTGCTAAAGTACCACTAGCTCTAACTAAATGGAGCAGAGACATTTCAAAATGAAATGAGCTCTCTGGGCACCCAATTTTCTATGGGCAAGAAGCAGATTGTGAGAGCCACTTCTGACAAAAAGTAAGGACAACGCTGGGCCAAAAGCACAGAGGATAAACTCAAGAGCCTAGAAAAAATAATGGATTCAGGAATGACTTACAGAACTGGAGCCTAATTGAGGAATAGTTTCCATCTCTGGTAAATATGTGCCTGGTTGGACGTCAGGTAACAGATCAGTGACTTTTATGTGCTTCATATTCTGTTTGTCAGTTGGTACATGGTAAAACTCAGATGGCAGGAGGTGCAAATAAAACGTCCCAAGCCCTTTGCTGTGGGTGGGAGAAAACATGTGTTCTTAGTATCTTTGAGGAGCATGCAGCCATCTGTTCCCACCTTCCCTAATCACCTTCCACTGCTGAATGAGTTCTGTAGAAGGGTTTTCTCACTGTTCCACTCTCCTTGCCCTATTACACCCTGCTTCCCACAAAAGACAGATTTCCTTTTCTTAAAAGCATTGTTCACTCACATCTCTAATCTTAGCACTCAGGGAGGCCAAGGCAGGTGGATCTCTTGAGGTCAGGAGTTGGAGACCAATCTGAGCAAGAGCAAGACCCTGTGTCTACAAAAAATAGAAAAAAATATCTAGGTCTGGTGGCAGGCGCCTGTCGTCCCAGCTACTCAGGTGGCTGTTGCATGAAATGGTGTTACAGAGAAAAAGATCTGCAACTGAAATGTCTTAACAAGAGGGGAGACTGCAGCTTGCTCCGACATGCAGTACCTCAGTTTATTTCTTACAAGCTTATATACTCTTAACAACCCTAAGTTCTGCCCATACACTTGATAATAATAAGTCATTTGGCAGTAAACGGTCTATAAGAGTACAAAGAAACCATGCAGAGCAGGTCACAAAAACTTACTCAGCAATTCATCTGTAAACAGCAGGTGCTATCTTTAACTGAGATGTGCATTAACTTATCTTGTTTTCCACTCTGCTGGCCTCTTCTAGGACATTCCAGAGATAGCCAGACTCTGCTTGCAAAGTCTGCCTCCTGTATAACTAGCTTGCTAATCAGTTTGGAGGGTCTTAAAGGAACATCCCTTCATGTGGATTCTGAGAAAGCTTCTTTAAACCTAAGCAAATGGCACTCAAAGTTACATTGAGGTTATAGGTGGCTGAGACAGGAGGATTGCTTGAGCCCAGAAGTTTGAGGTTGCTGTGAGCTATGATGATGCCACTGCACTCCAGCCTGGGCAACAGAGTGAGACCCTGTCTCAAAAAAATTAAAAATAATTTGAATTAAAAAAAATTTAAAATAAAGCATTGTTCACATAAGGCATGTGTATACACATACAAAGTGGACTAGAAGAAAGATCTGAGATAATAGAAAGGATAGAGGTCACCTCAAATCTGTAATATTTGTTCTTAAAAAGTCCCTTGAGCATAGCTACCAGCTCAGACTCCAGCCTCCTGCCAAACTACTCAGTCTTCACTTTCTCTCTTTGTTCTTCTCTGTCCTCCACCTCCAAATCCCAGTCTATTCCTTTGGAGAATTAATTTCTTGGATACCATTTGACCCCATATGGAGACCATGACCAGAGGCTTGGCTAGACAGGAATCTCAAGCCCTTCTCTCTTTCCCACTAATCTCTGCCAGGATAAAAAGCATTAAGAATTATGCAAACTTCATCACAGGCAGAGGTAGTTATAGATAATGTGGGCTCTCTTTTTTCTGTTTTCCATTACTTTGAGATAGCACTCAATAGAAACAACAGTTTAGACAAGTGTTTATATAGTACAGAGGTCCTCAAACTGTGGCCCGCAGGCCACATGTGGCCTGCCAAGGACATTTATCCGGCCCACTGGGTGTTTTTGCCTCCACTGCCTGTCCTGTTTAGCAGCGGACTCATCCTGAGCCACAAAATCTATTAGCGGAAAAATCACTGGTTGCATTCCCAAACAAAACATGTGTGGATTTACTGGAAAGGTTGCAAAAGGAGTTCCAACTTAGATTTAAAGAGCTTCATCTCCATCAACAGGACATACAGCTTTTCCATAACCTATTTTCTATTGACATTGAAAATGCGGAGGTCAGTCCCTGAAGTAGCTGCTCTGGCGCCACTTCAATCCGGCATCTCCAGCAGGCAGGAGCCAGGCACTGACAGGCATGGCAGGGGCAGCCAAGCGCTCCTGCAGTTCCAGCTCTGGTTCTGCAGGGGCAGCGGCTTTCTGGCTTCTCCATGGGGCTGGCCTGTGGCGCCCGGATGCTCTAAGAACACTTCCACTGTTGCTCAGAGGACACATGCAGTGGGATTCAGAATTCCTGGAAAATTGCCTTTGTGAGAAACTGGAAGTATTTCTTTAAATTACATCTCTTAGTTTTTCAAAGAAACATCAAGAAACCACGAACAACATTAGTAATGAAGAGTTTGACTGCCACTTGCTTGATGAAGGTTTTACTGCCAAGGACATTCTGGACCAAAAAATCAATGAAGCTTCCTCTTCTAATGATAAGGATGCCTTCTATGTAGCAGACCTCGGAGATGTTCTTTTTGCAGCTTTTGGAGGGGGGGGCAGGGCTGGGTTTGAACCTGCCACCTCTAGTATATGGGACCAGTGCCCTACTCCTTGAGCCACAGGCACCACCCCTCGGAGATGTTCTGCAGAAACACCAAAAATGGTGAAAAGCTCTTCTTCATGTCACTCCCTTTTATGCAGTCAAATATCATGACAGTAGAGCCATTGTGAAGACTCTTGCTGCCATCGGGACAGGATTTGACTGAGCTAGCGAGACAGAAATACAATTGGTGCTAAGTCTCGGGGTGCCTCCAGAGAGGATTATCTATGCAAATCCTTGTAAACAAGTGTCTCAAATTAAGTATGCTGCCAATAATGGGGTCCAGATGATGACTTTTGACATTGAAGCTGAGTTGATGAAAGTTGCCAGAGCATATCCAAAGGCCAAATTGGTTTTGCGGATTGTCACTGATGATTCCAAAGCAGTCTGTTGACTCGGTGTTAAATTTGATGCCACACTCAAAACCAGTAGACTTCTTTTGGAATGGACAAAGGAGCTAAATATTGATGTCATTGGCGTCAGCTTCCACATAGGAAGTGGCTGTACTAATCCTAAGACCTTCGTTCAGGCAATCTCTGATGCCCACTGTGTCTTTGACATGGGAGCTGAGGTTGGTTTGAGCATGTACCTGCTTGTTATTGGTGGTGGTGTTCCTGAATCTGAGGATGTGAAGCTTAAATTTGAAGAGATCACTGGTGTAATCAACCCAACATTGGACAAGTACTTTCCATCAGACTCTGGAGTGAGAATCATAGTTGAGCCAGGCAGATATTATGTTGCATCAACCTTCACACTGGCAGTTAATATCACTGCCAAAAAAATTGTATTAAAGGAACAGATAGGCTCTGGTGATGAAAATGAGTCCAGTGAAAAAACCTTTTTGTATTACATCAATGATGGAGTATTTGGATTGTTTAATTGCATCATTTATGATCATGCTCATGTAAGCCTCTTCTGCTAAAGAGACCTAAACCATATGAGAAGTATTATTCATCCAGCATATGGGGACCAACATGCGATGGCCTTGACCAGATAGTTGAGTGCTGTGACCTGCCAGAAATGCATGTGGGCCCCTGGGTGAAAATATGGGTGCTTACACTGTAGCAACTGCTTCTATTTTCAATGGATTCCAGAGGCCAACTATCTACTATGTGATGTCAGGCCAATGTGGCAACTCATGCAGCAAACCCAGAACCCCGACTACCTACCCAAAGTAGAAGAGCAGGATGTTGGCACTCTGCCTGTGTCTTGTGCTTGGGAAAGTGGGATGAAATGTCACCCAGCAACTTGTGCTTCATTAATGTGTAGATATCATTCTGTATCTGTTAACTGTGAATTTAGCTTGAATTAGTGGATTTGGGGGGACCATTTAACTTAATTATTGCTAGTTTTGAAATGTCTTTGTAAGAGTAGGGTGGGCACAGATGCAGCAATATGTAAGATTAGATGGGGTCACACTTATCTGTGTTCCTATGGAAACTATTTGAATATTTGTTTTATATAGATTTTTATTCACTTTTTGGACATGCTATGAAAGAGCACCCCTCTGCTGCTCAGCAAGCATTTGTAGCTTGTACAGTGGCAGAATGGGCCAAAAGCTTAGTGTTGTGACCTGTTTTGAGAATAAAGTATCTTGAAATTTAAAAAAAAGAAAGAAAATGTGGATATAATTTATCAAATGGAACTGGCTGAACTGCAGAATTGTGATTTTCTGAAAGATGCATTCAAGTCAAGCAGCCTTCCTAATTTCTATGCATCTCTCCCCTCTGAGATATATCCTAATCTCAGGACCATGCACTCAAAATGGCAACCATCTTTGGTAGAACTTATGTTTGTGAACAGACTTTTTCCAGAATGAAACATCTGAAATCTCCAACCAAATCTCACCTAACTGATGCACACTTGCCTCACTTGTTACGACTAGAAGTGACAAATATGGAACTGGACATTGACCATCTCATTAGCCGAAAGCAGGCCCATAGTTCCCATTGAAATACTGGCAAGTTTGTTGATTTAACTTTATTTGTTCTTCATTTTAAATATTGTATTTGTTCCCGTTTTGTTTTTTTACTTCAAAATAGGATATGCGCAATTGTGCACAGGAATTTGTTCATAGTTTATTTTTTAAACTATAGTCCGGTCCACCAACAGTCTGAGGGACAGTGAACTGGCCCCTTGTTTTAAAAGTTTGAGGACCCCTGATGTAGTATATGTAACATGGAGGGTTGGAATAGAAATCACTCAGAAAGATAAGGCCCTGAGACTCTGAAGATTTATTCCACATGAAATTCAGGACTATTGGGCAGTGCCTGTGGCTCAAAGGTGTAGGGCACCAGCCCCATATAGCCAAGTTGGCAGGTTCAAATACCCCATATACCCTGCCGGCAGCCCCACCCCGCCCCCCCCAAAAAAATCAGGACTATTTTAAACTTTAAAAAGTATGATTATATACAAAATAACAAAACCTAAAATTGAGATGAAATATCTGTTATTAAGGACAAAAATAGGCTGGAATGGAAGAAAGAGGCTGAGCCTCACCAAGGGCGCCACCCACAACGTCAGATGCTGCCTCACACTCAGACCACGACTACAGTAGCTCAAGAGCTAAACAAATACCAAGTGGAGGAAACTTTTTGTTTAAACCATTGGCTGGCATGCTTATTTTAATTATACGAGTTTAATTACAATCTTTAAAGCTATTTACAGCTGTATAATTTAGGCATATTTATAATTCGGATGTATTTGGGCACATACATGTAAAGTACATTGTGCCATATAGGCAAAGCTATTGAACAATTGCCAAAACGATATTTCAAAAACTATGTACAAATGATAATGGGGAAGATTAATAGATTCAACTGCATGAAGACATAAAGCTTCTGCCAATCAAAAGATGCACACAAAAAAATTGAAAAATCAGCGTTAACAAGGAGGAACCATTTGCAACAAATATGACTTTCAAGGGACTGATCCAGAATGTATGTATATCAATAAGAAAAAGACAACATCATAGAAATATTGTCATAAGAGACAAATAGGTGATTCACAAAAGGGAAGTGGAAAAGTCTCCGTTCCAGTAATAATTAGGAAAATACAAGTTAAAACCACCATGAGAGGCTCAGCGCCTGTGGCTCAAGCAGCTAAAGTGCCAACCACATACACCTGAGCTGGCAGGTTTGAATCCAGCCCGGGCCCGCCAGACAATAATGACAACTGCAACCCCCCCCCAAAAACAAACTAACTAAAATAGCTGGGCGTCATGGCGGTCACCTATAGTCCCAGCTACCTGGGAGGCAGAGGCAGGAGACTCACTTGAGCCCAGGAGTTGGAAGTTGCTGTGAGCTGTGAGGACACTGCATTCTACCCAGGGTGAGAGCTTGAGGCTCTGTCTCAAAAAAAAAAAAAAAAAAAAACCCACCATGAAACCAGATCAGGGACAAGTACAGAGTCTCACCATCAGGTGTTAGCAGATTGCAGAACATCGTGGGGTCAGGTTGTTGTAACTTACGCCACCCATAAGAATACATGGACCCCACTTTAGGCTCAAATCAGATGGTGATGATTTATTTACACCTGCACAGGCAGACCACTGCCCAAAGGGCAAACGGTCCCCAAGAGAAATGCAGGCAGCCTTTTATACCCCTTGTGTGCTGATGTGGCAAAGCAAGCATATACAAAGGCAGAACATGGCCAGTTACAGGGCAGGGTTACAGTCAGGTAGTTGGCTCAGGGGGGAGCTGCGTGGTGGCTCAGCGGGGGTAACTCAGTAACCATGGAGACAACTTGGAAAGCCCAGTACCTGGGAAACTCTGCTTGAGTGAGTTTCCACCATTGTTTCAACCTGGCCAGGGGGGTCAGGGAACTCAGAGAACTTCCTTGTCAGAAACCTGTTCTTGGAATTAACCCAAGGAGGGAGCATGCTGGGGACAAAGGCCAAGACAGGCTGAGACAGACTCGGGCCTTTTGGGGGGCTATTGGCTTACAACAGGGTGAGCTCCAGGGAAGTGCAAGGAGAATACTTAGGAACTTCCTGTACATCTCAAGACCTGGCAATTATACTTCTAGATCTTTTTAGGATAAAGGTCTTTTAAAAATATGATAAATTTTTTACTTTAGTGAAAGGGAAAAAACCCACTAGTACTGTATAATCATTAGCGTATTCTGAATTTTGGAATTTTTAAACAAGTTACTCATAATCCAGCCAGGAACTCTCTTATCTGCTCCTGCTCCTAACAGGGCTTAATCTATCCTCAGAGTTACGCCTACAATAAACAACCGCCTCCTTTTGAAATCTTTCTCTCTTTTTTTTTTTCGAGATATAGTCTCACTCTGTCACCCTGGGTAGAGTGCCGTGGCATCACAGCTCACAGCAATCTCAAACTCTTGGGCTCAAGTGATCCTCCTGCCTCAGGCTCCCAAGTAGCCGGAACTACAGGCACCTGCCACATGCCCAGGTAGTTTTTCTATTTTTAGGAGAGACAGAGTCTCTCTCTTGCTCAGGCTTGTTGCAAACTCCTAAGCTCAAGCAATCCATTGATTTCAGCCTCCAAAAATACTAGGAGTATAGGTGCGAGCTGCTGCATCCAGACTTTTGACATCTTTTGATCCAAAATTCATGTTCCTCTTCTCCAATCCCCACAAAAAAAGGTCTGGCTGTTTGGGCCTCTCTGCGTCCTGCAGTCCTAAGACAAAGTCTGGGCTTTGTGAGGCTTTGCGAGGGATCCAGCGTATGCTACAGGTGTACGGACAGCAGTGAATGGTGACATTCCCACCACCTGGAGTCCTTCTCAGGCTTCCCAGCAGCAAGAGCCTGGGTCCCCTTACTCCTTTACTGGAGATCTATGTTTTCCCTTTTGGGAAGAGTAGAGTCAACATTGCAAATTCAAATGCTTACAGAAACCAGACAAGTAATGCTGGAGCATAAGGTAAGCCAAGTGATTCAAAACAGCAGGTGATACCCTCTGTGGCAGATGGGAGCATACAAGTCCTGTCTAAGAACAACTTCTTCCTAACTCCAGCAGTTTGATATGAGGGAAGGATATCTGTTTGCTCAAGAGGTACCAGATTTTTATATAAAATTTCTCAATTAAAAAAAATTTCCCAATTTATATATTTTTTATTTTAGAATATTATGGGGAGTATGTATGTTTTGGTTACATGAATTGCTTTTGTACAACCTGAGTCAGAGTTATAAATGTGCCCATCACCTGATTAGTGTGCATTGCATTCCCTAGGGGTGAGTTTACCCCTTCCCTCCTGCCTCCTGCCACCAGCATTGCTTTCTGCTGACTTTTGCTACTAAATGTGCACATGGGGGTTGATCTTAAATTAGTTCCAGCTTAACAGTACATATGGTGTTTGTTTTTCCATTATTGCAATGCTTCACTTAGAAGAATGGTATCCAGGTTCCTCTGGGCTGTTACAAAAGATATAAGTTCACCCATTTTTTTATGGCTAAGTGGTACTTCATGGTATATCTATACCACTTTTTATTAATCTACTCATGTTTTGATGGGCACTTGAGTTGATTCCACATCTTTCGGATTGAGAATCATGCTGCTATAAGCATTCCAGCGCAGGTCTCTGTTTGATAAAATGACTTCTTTTCCTTTGGGTAAATATGCATTGCTGGATCCTGCAATGGATTTCCACAAACTGGAGGGGTTTGGAGTTATAACAATTTGACACATACTGCCACGCTCGTCACTGGATTTTAAAGCCGAGCCCAGGGAGCTTCTCTCTGGGAAAGAAGTGGGCGTTTTACACCATCAATAATGCCGTCCAGCACTAATTTGTGAAGTTCTTTCTCTAAAAAAGAAGCAAAACTAAAGATCATCACTGCAGTTTTCAAAAACAGGTGTAGGTCACTGTGTTTCTAAAAGTCTTGTAAAAATAGCCTCAAAGTCAACAGCAATTATTATGCTCAAAAAGAAAACAAACGAACATAGTGAAACCCATTAGCAAACGACTCTGTTGCCAGACGTCATGTGAACATCAACTTCCACGGCCTGAAAGAGCAGCCAGTATTGTCTGTGCCTTCTGATTGAGCGACACCACTCATGTGACGTGTAGAGGTCTCCTCTTGGGTATGTGGGGGGTACATCTGTCATGTTCCGAGCTTACAACCTCTTCCTACCCAATAAAACCTTTTGTTTAATTAATACTTGCAAGTCATGAAATTAAATGGGAAAAAAATGCCTCGGAATTCAGTAATTAACAACCACCTGGTACAGAGCAGTGGGGCGGCAGCCGCAATGCACAGAACACAATTCCACACCCACTGTATGCACATCCTTGGCAGCCAATAACACAAAGAGCAGGTGCTGTGTGACTGTGTGCTGCGTGCAGTTTAAGAAAATAAGCAGGAAGTATATCACCTCTGCTCTTCTGCAGTAGAGTGCACAGGTGATCTGGCAGAAGAATGCTCTCAGGAGAGTGTCTGAAGTGAGAAATGTAATTGTACCATTTTGTCATCATCATCATCATAGCCACCTAAGCCTCTCCACTGTGATGTCCTTCAAGGTACAGCAGCTGGCCTCCTTCAGAGAAAGTGGTCTAAGACAGCAAGCAAGGGGGAAACCTCAGTGTCCTATGCCCTTAGTCTCCAAAGTCTCACACCAAACTTTTGCTTTATTCTATTTATTAAAGCAAGTCACTAAATCTTGCCAACACTCAAAAGGAGAAAACTTTGGCTCTACTTCTCAAAGGAAGAGGTCCGCATAGCAACCCAGAGCATACTCCTAACTGAAACAAGAATATCAGGAATCAATATTTACTTTTAAAATGTGCAATGCATTCTAATATTTCCAATTCTGTTTTTTTTTTTAGATATGGGGTCTTGCTGTGCTCCCCAGGCTGGCCTCGAGCTTCTGGGCTCATGATCCTCCTGCCTCAGCCTCCTGAGTAGCTGTGACTACAGCTGTGCACCAACACATCTGGCTATTTCATTTTTTTAAATGCTGTTTGGGACCCCTACTTTAATTTCACAACCCATTAATGAGTTGTAACGTATAGTGAGAAAAACACTGCTTTAAATTCTATATATTTCTGTACTTCAATTTATCAACTTTGTCTTGTGTCTATAAAAGATAAGAATGTTGGTGCACTTACATTCTCCCACCTCCCCTCCCAAATGCAATCACTTGATTTTGTTATTTTAATATTTTTAATATTAACTTTAATGTTCTTAAATATTTTCTGTAGTCCTAATTGTCCATAGATTAATAACTACAAATTAAACTAATAAAAGAGTACTTACAGAATTATTATTAATTATTACAGAAATAAGTGGTGTGACTATACCCAAAGAAAAAAAGAAGATGGAATTCTAGGTCCCCAAACTTCTCCTGGACCAAAGAAAAGTGTACCAAATACTAAAGTTTGACCAATTCTCCTTTGATTTCTTTTCAGCTTTCTCTGCTCCTTTCACAGTGTATTCAGCTACCACTGTTTCTGTTCTCATGTGGTATTTTTTCTTGCATTCCTTTTTCCCCTGCCTAGAGCATCACCTTCAGTAACATCTTCTGTGGGGTTGGTGGATAGTCAGCTTTTCAAGCACTTGCGTCAGCAAAATGACTGTTTCTGAAATTTCTTTAAGATGGATTCAAAGTGCAACTCTTCGCCTTCATCCTGTTCACATTCAGTCGGCTTTTGCCTTCGGAACATCATCTTTCTTCAGCTCAGAGAACAAAACACTTTTCATTTCTCTATTTCTTCTTTTCGTCTGCTCTGTTTCTAGAAATCCTATTTGATAAGAGCAGTGATTTCTTTCTTTCTTTTTTTTTTGAGACAGAGTCTCACTATGTTGTCCTTGGTAGAGTAGCCTAGCATAGGTCACAACAACCCCCAACTCTGGAGCTTAAGTGATACTCTTGCTTCAGCCTCCCCAGTAGCTGTGACTACAGGCGCCTGCCACAACGCCTGGCCATTTTTTTTGCTGCAATTGTCATTGTTGTTTAGCTGGCCTGGGCCGGGTTCGAACCCGCCAGCTTCAGTGTATGTGGCTGGCGCAGTAACCCCTGTGCTACGGGCACCGAGACAAGAGAATGAAAGAATTTCAAAGCAAAAGCATAATGATTCTATTCTTTTTATTACTTTTTTTTCTTTTTTTGGTCAACATAATTTAAGTGTGCCATGGAAGTTTCACTAAAGGTTCAAGTGGGCTGTGAGATTAAAAAAAAAAAAAAAAAAAGGTTGAAAACCACTGTGATAGAAGTTTAATGTCCTGATCTAGCCTCATGTCTTCTAACTTCTCTCTCACATTTTCACTGTTCTTCTATGTTGTAACAGATTTTTTTTTTCCCCAGCTTGGTCATAACCAGGGCAGGTCAATCCATCCACTGAGCTTTTTATGAAAGCTTTTTTTTTTTTCATTTGGTAGGAAGTTTTTCTTGCTCTTTGGTTGATCCTTTTTCACAGTAATCATTCTCATTTTTTCTGGATGCAATATCCTATCTAATTTTCCTAAGAATTCTAATTAGAATTTTTTTCTTTTTTTTGCTGGCCCATTTTAAAATTTATTTTTATTTTTTTACTTATTTTTTAAATAATTTTATTAAATCATAATTGTGTACATTGGTACAATCACAGGGCAGAATGTGCTTCATATACGATCAGAAATATTTTGATCGTACTGATTAGAGATAGCCTTCATGGCATTTTCTTGATCACTGTATAAAGACATTGATACTCTACATTTAATAACTTTCACCAGTACCCTGCTAAGATGCACCGTAGGTGTGATCCCACTAATTGCCCTCCCTCCACCCATCCTCACCCCCCTTTCCCTTTTCCCTGTATTCTTGTGCTATAATTGGGTTTTAGCCTTCATATGAAAGCTATAAATTAGCTTCATATTAGGGCTGAGTACATTGGATACTTTTTCTTCCATTCTTGAGATACTTTGCTAAGAAGAAC
>CAUYON010157595.1:0-45933 GCA_963573935.1 Arctocebus calabarensis
TAGTCCCAGCTACTTGGGAGGCAGAGGCAAGAGACTCGCTTGAGCCCAGGAATTGGAGGTTGCTGTGAGCTGTGATGCCACAGCACTCTATCCAGGGTGACAGCTTGAGGCTCTGTCTCAAAAAAAAAAAAAAAAAAAGGAGAGAGAAAAGAAAGAAACAGGCACCGGTGGCTCAGTGAGTAGGCTGCTGGCCCCATATACCGAGGGTGGTGGGTTCAAACCCGGCCCCAACCAAACTGCAACAAAAAAAAAAAAAAAGAAAGAAATTGCACACACTGATGGCTAACTGGTTTGGATTATGGCAACTCTTCCAGGCTTCTGAAATCTTGGCTTGAAATCAGAGCCCACTTCAGGGTACTTGAACAAGTCATTTCATGCACATTCAGCAACGGTGCCCTCATCCCCCAACCCGACACTGATCCTATCCCCACCTACAAAGTCCTCTTCTTCTAACCACTGCTCCTCCATGGCTTGCCCACTCCCAATGTCCCCCCCCACACACACACACACACATAACCATATCTAAGCATGATACATAGTTCTGGTTTCAAAGAAGAAGGGAGCCACAAATACAAGGTCAAGACTCAAGAATGCAACACTGTAATAATGACTCCTTTGTCTCTCAGGAGTAAAATTAATAAGCTGGCCAGAAACTTGGGTAAGTATTTTTAGCTTGATATTACTGCTGTCGGTAATCCTTATAAAGTAGTATTTGTATCACTGAGGCATTAACTCCCCACCCCCATATACAAGCATGTGCAACTCCCAACCCCCCACACAAATACACTCATAAAAACCTGTCCAATATACTTGTTTGCAAACCTAGTAAGCTATATAAAATAGAGGCATTTACAAGTGATGAACGTTAATGGATGGAATTTATTAAAATCTATTTTTCTACTCCTATGAGACCAGCCCTGCTTTTGGACTTTTAAAAGCCATTCAAATCCCTCAAACTATTTCCTTGCCAAAGAGTATTTCCCCCAATCACCAAAATTATGGGCTTTATAAATGAAACCTAAACCCTGTGTTTTTGAATTACTTTCTCTAGCTCATTAGAACATCGTGTTTTGAAAAGCTGTTTGATGTTCAAGGCAGAGTATTTGTTTTCAAAATAATAAAAATAAGGAAATCCTGGTTTGCCAGAGGAAACGATTGTCAAGTTTCTAAAAATGTTTGAAATCCAACCTTGAACCCAAGTGGAAACGTCCACAGGCCACTTCCCTGCTCAAAAACCTTCAATGGCTCCCCACTGCCTGCTGGATAAAGTTCAAGCTCTGCCGCCTGGTACTCATGAAGCTGTCAGCCTGACTGGCACCAACCCCTCTGACTCATCCCCCTGATGCCTTCATATGAGTTTTCTGCACCAGCCAAATTGGATCTACACCTTATTCCCTCAACACCCTGTGGGCATTCCTGCCTCCACAACCCACTCTCCAGTCTGGCTCTCTCACCTCTCCTTCCCAGGCCCAACACAAGGTCCAGTTCTTCCAAGAAGTCTCCCCCCCAGGCGCCTTTACCCTGAGCAGTGTGTTTCCTGTGAGGTCTGGAAGCTCTTACTGTCTGCACTGCTTTCTTATTCACTTTTAGATTTTTTTACTCATTTTCTTGACTAATATTTCACCTCCACCCCTTTTTAATAGATACTGGAGGCCTCTACAGACCTATTGTTTGGCACTGAGAACATGCTCGTGTGTCCTGCCACACATTCTTTTGCCTACAAGTCCTATCCTTCCTACTAAATTGCCTTCTCTTTGAGACCAGCAGCCGCATCGGACCCTTGTCTGTCTTCCCCGAGGTGTCCACAGCAGAACACACACAAAGCACAAAGCAAAGCCTGTGGCTATTTCTGGGACCATGAACATCGCTCATCACCCCTGTTGCTTTCTGATCATTGTGTCTTTTATGTGAAAGTCCTGACTTGTGGTAAAGGCCGGCCTACTGTGGACCAGGAACCATGCTGGACTCATCTGGTACCTGAGCTGTAGAGAAGTCACATAAACACAACAAAGGGGTTACTATGCAGATGGGACAATGCAGACTGAGAAAGACTGAGCATCTACCCATTGAAGGACCAGGAAAGGTCCTAGGGAGAGGGAAACGTATTATTCTGGATGTGTATGGTAAGTCTTGCTTGTAAGCAAAAGGATGAACTAAACCCTACTCCTTTTGTTTCAACATCATAACATGACTTTATGGCATCCTTATCCCTGAGTCATCTAGTGCCTTCTAGTGCCAATTATTAAAAATTCAATAGTAGGCTCAGCGGGCTAAGGCGCCAGCCACGTACAACTCAGCTCGCGGGTTCGAATCCAGCCCCGGCCCGCCAAACAATGATGGCTGCAACCAAAAAATGGCCGGGCGTTGTGGTGGGCACCTGTAGTCCCAGCTACTTGGGAGGCGGAGGCATGAGATTTGCTTGAGCCCAGGAATTGGAGGTTGCTGTGAGCTGTGATGCCACGGCACTCTATCCAGGGAAACAGCTTGTGGCTCTGTTCTAAAAAAAAAAAAAAAAAAAAAAAAATTCAACAGTAACACTGATTGATTTAAAAGCAAGTATGACATGGATGAAATCTAATCAAGACCTTCTTCAAACTTTACCTTATTGGCTTGTTTGATTTTATCAATTCTGTGAGCAAGATGGGATGAGTAACGGGTACAATTAGCTAACTCCAGAAACCTGAAAATCACAGGCTAAGAAGAGGGTAAGAAAGACTAGGCAGAGAAGCAGAAGAGAAATCCAACTTCTTTGACCAGAGCCCTTGATCAGCCAGGAAGGGAAAACTTTCTTTGAGTCCTGTGCTAGGTCCTCCTGTGGGAAATGAGATTAGATGGTGGTAAGAAGCTGCTCACAGCAGCTCTTACTGAGCACATATTATGCGCCTGGCCCAGTGCCAAGTCCTCTATACGCATTGGCTCATGTGATCTTCCACAATCCTATGAGACAGATCCAACAACTATTCCAAAGTTACAGATGGGAAATTAGAAGCTCGGATCATTAAAGTGATTTGCCTGAGATCATAAGCAACCTAGTAAGTTGCAGAGTCAGTATCCATACTCAGCTTGGTATGTTTACCGTACACTGTGCCCTACAATGCACGGCTATGTTGCTGCTATGATCTGTGTCTCACACACGGGACATTCTGATGGATGTTGTGAATGGTGAGCCAGACGGCTCCTAGGTCTTCAGGAAATTTAAGTTTATGGCAAAATAATGGTTTAGTGTCTTTGCGTTGAGACATTTGCTGGGGGAATGCCAAATGTTCCAATCTGTGAAAAACATAATATATGACAAATATTCTCAACATTCCCGTTACAAAGTCAAACCCAGACCCTGTACCTCCCTGTCTCTATGATTTTCCAATTTTTTTAACTATTACTTCCCTTACTACCTTTCCTCTTCCCTCTATTTTCATTGCTGAGACACAAAAAATGATTTCCTGGGTAAAAGTGATTAGTGCTAGTTAGAAGACAGGTTTCTGAGAATCTAATAAATCACAGCTGTCTTCTCCTCCCCTAGCTTTCTACATCAGGATGTTATCAAGGCTTTGTTCTTCCCACCTTCCCCACCCCCCTTTCCTTCTCCTCCACCTCATTCTGCCTTTATACTGCTATTTTTCTAGTCTGGTAGGCACAGTGCTGAGCTAGAAAGACTGCCAAGACCCCGGGCAAAAGCTGGCCTCTAGGAATCCTGCCCACCGCCGCGGTGCACAGAAGATAGGGCCTCAGAAGATAGGACAGGCAGGAGTTTGGGGTCTGGCTAGAGTGTTGAGCAGAACAGGTTTCCCTGGCATCTGAACTCTCATGCCTCCAGAGCTCAGCTTTCTCATGCCAGGGCCAGGATTACAATTGCTCGCTGGCACTTGCTGTTCTCCTGGGAAGAGAAGTGAGAGGAGGGAGGCAAAAAAAAAAAAAAAAAACCCAAAACCAAGCCAGCACACCACCCAGCGTCAGGCGAGCTCCACAGGGCACAGCCACGTGCCCGGAGCACACGGTCCTGCAGGCAGGCAGCCAGGGTTGCCCGGGCTCACACGGATGGGGGGGGCACTGGGGGCTGAGAGAGTGGCTGTTTCCACACTGGCAGAACAGGAACTGCTAACCCAGAAGCAACGCTGCTGGGTTAACATCAGTGAAGTGATCTGTCCTAACTCGGAAGGAAGAGAAAGGTCAGGCAGGCTGTACAGAATAAGTGCTGGGCATGCTGGGAAGAGGGGAAAAACGAAACACAACAAAAACCAGCATGTCCTATATTTGCAGAGGGAAGGGGACTGGATGAACAAATCCCTACGTGGAGAATGGGGGTTTAGAATCCAGTCATTCCTTGACCTGCCCCCATGCTGGTAATATGTAACAGCTCCATGCACTAGGTCCCCAGGTGTCACACTCTGTGCCATCCTTTGTCACGCATTAGCTTATTTAACCCTGCTGAAACCCCATGGGGAAGGAACTATTCATAATCTCCATTCTGCTGATGAGCAAACCGAGGCTTACAGGGGTGAAGAAGTAGGCACAAAGGGACACACCAAGCCAATGGGGGTCCAGGATATAAACCCAGGCCCCTGAACCCAGAGCACACACTCCCACCTCCCAAGTTGTCTTATCACAGGCCAGGGACTACTATCCCGTGGAGGGGACAGCAAGCCTGTCTTCTGCGGGTGGAGCAGATCATCTCTTATAAAAGATATCAAAAAAAAAAAAGTCCACCTGCCTCCAGAACAAAGCTGATTGTTTTGTTCAATCCTCCCCAGGACTGTGTGATCCTGATGAATGAGAGGCAATTCCAAGATAAGTGAGGTGCCATGCACAGGAACTATTGATCTTGTGTTTTAACCTCAGACATCAGTGTGTTGGAGAGCTAGATGGACTGCCTGCCCTGAAGGGGAGCTTCAGATCACGATCCTGGGAAAAGCAAGACAATTCCTCTTGCCTCAGTAGGCCCTCCCATGATCCCAGAATCACCTGCACGGAACTCCCCTCTTTCATTACTCAGATCCCATGGCCAGCGATTTCCTCCTATAACCCAAACCCTGTCACCAAAGAAAGTTGGCAGAAACAGTACAAACTCCACGTTGCAATAGTATGGTGGGTTCTCCCACTCCCTACTCCTCTTGTGTCAACCACTTATGCCTTTCTCTTCCCACACACAGCCAGATGGAAGGGTGTCCACTTTACTCTGTAACCAGCCCTCATCATAACCCTGTCTCTATGCTCAGAACTGGAAAAGAGAGTCTTCTTAACTCTCAATGGGATACGGGCCTAACAGGGGTAAGATACCCCCAAGCTATTCAAATAAAAACCACCAGAGGAAAGGACTTCAAATCTGGCTTTACAAGCATGTGATTTAAAAATAACTCTGCCTTTGTCTGCTATAGATGACTTTCCCTAAAGGGATGGCTGTCCTTAAAGCAATCGCTCAATTCTCAGGGCAAACAGATTCATTTTTTTCTAGTACCCAGGCATACCTCCAGGAAAGCAATCCCACATACCACCTCTGATAGCATCTGCAAAGCAAACATCGAAGTCATTAGATTGACTCCTGCTATCTCTGCTGGCCTACTATCTCAGGAGGCCACACCTCACAAGACCAGGAAACCTCTGCAGGTATCTCCAGCATCTAAAACCCACCACTGTTCCCTTCAGCAAGATGTCAGCAGAGAAAGCTTGGTTGGCTGGGCGCAGTAGTTCACACCTGTAATCCTAGTACTCTGGGAGGCCAAGGCAGGTAGATAGCTTGAGATACACGAGTTCAAGAACAGCCTGAGCAAAAGCGAGACCCTGCCTCTACTAAAAATAGAAAAACTGAGGCAAGAGGATCATTTGAGCCCCAGAGATGAAGGTTGCTGTGAGCTCTGATGCCATAGCACTCTACCCAGGGCAACAGCTTTAGACTCTGCCTCAAAAAAACCCAAACAAAAACGAAAAAGAAAGCTTGGCCACCACACCATAGCCACATCAGGTCTCAATGGATCCCTAGATTATTTATTTGAGGAAAATGTATTTCTTTAGATATCTGATTCATTTTTTGAACAGATAACTAGACAGAGGACTAGGGGCAGGGTGCACATAACGGAAACAGGGTGTTAGTCATGATAAACCTATGGGAATTCACAAGAATGCTCACCTCCTTGTTATTCCAAGACCTCCTGGCAGGTTTCCCTGGCATTAGAATTAGAAATGTATGATTTGGGGAGGCTGAGGTAGGTGGATTGCTTGAACTCACAAGACCAACCAGCCTCAGCAAAAGCAAGACCCCTTCTGTAAAAGACAGCTGGGTGTTGTGGCAGGTGCCTGCAGTCCTGGCTACTCATGAGGGTGAGGCAAGAGGATCTCTTGAACCCAGGAGTTTGACAGTTTGAGGTTGCTATGAGCTGTGATGCCACAGCACTCTACCCAGGGGCACAAAGTGAGACTCTGTCTCAAAAAAAAAAAAGAAAGAAAGAAAGAAAGAAATGTGTCATTTGTCAGTTTATGGATTCATTGTCATTTGTCCAAACAGGTAGCACTAAATCACACCGTGCTATGGAGTGTAACTCAAGAGTTGCACGCTGAGCACATAGCTGCAAACAAAGGTCTGGTAATTGTTCCACACCTACCTCACAATTATATCCTGATTAGCCTGATGGCTAAGTTTTACCAACTTAAAGTGTATAATTACACTCTTATTAATATTCTATTTCTTCTTGGCAACCTTATGCCTACTGACCTTTTTAAAGGTCTTGCCCTATACATTGTAAGAGGTAAAAACATACATTTATGTGTTGGGATCCTGAATTAAGTCCATATTCTGCTGTCCAAGTTGAAGGTCTCACCCAGAGGTTCACAACTGAGAGTGACTTTATACTCCGGACATTTGGTAGTGACCAGAGACTTTTTTCCTACTTGTGGCAGCTAGGGGTGGGTGTGCTTCTGGCATCTAAGAGGCAGAGGCAGAGATGCTACTAAGCATCCCACATATGATGCAAGGACAGCACCCCACAACAAGAGTTACCCCAAACATTAACTATGCCAAGGTTGAGAAATCCTGATGGAGACCAAAATGATTCAACTCTCCAAATGCTCAAGGCTACATCTGTGCTTTTCCCTTCTGAGGCCTTACTTTCTTCAAGATTAAATTGGTACTTCTACCCTAGTCACTCCTGTGAACCACACAGAATAATCAAGAACTCTCTCTCTTTTCAGGTTTGCTTGCGATAACAGCCCTCGAGGTAGCATTCCCTAGAATTTTATTTTGCATGATGATCTTTAAAATGATCAACATTGTGTGAACAGCACACTGTTATTTTACCTGAGCTTGGCGTTTGAAGAAGAGATTTAACTTTTTTCTTTTCTGTGAAGATTAGCATTGAGTTTTCAATCAGAGAGTTATTTTGAAGTGTATTTCCATTATCAAAAAGACATTTAAATGAAGAGCTTATTTCTAGACTTCAGTGTTTCCTTTGATCCCAGTGCCTTTCTGTCACAGTCTAACAAAATGATATCCAGTGAAACTTTGGAGTTTCTGGCTATGGATTCCAACTCTGATTGGGACAACTCAAGTTTCTAAGAGTCATTGATCAACGCTAACTCTAATGAGCTCTGAAATATGACTTTTAAAGAAGCCTCAAAATTCTAAAACTATGATTTTAGACTCTCACGAGGAAGCAAGGTGTGGACACTCAATGGTCGGGGAAAGGATACAGTATTCCAACACAGTACATAGTCTATATTTGGTGGGAGATTGAGAAATATTTTCCATTGATTTTAAGTATTAGGGTTAACGTGCCCAAATCTATAACTATTGGGCAAAATCTCCTGACGTTTCTCTTCAGAAGAAGAGCTATATGCTACATCTATTTAAGAAGATGTGTCACAAGACAGGGATTGATGTAAATAATAAAAGTTGACACAGATACAACAATGATCACAACTGCTTCTATTCATACAACACCCACTGCTGGTCATTGGACCCTTTATACACATCCTCTCTAATTTTCTCAATCATTTACTAAAGTAAAAATTGCACCCTTCTATACACAAGGAAACTGAGGTTCCAAAAGTTACATTACTTACTAAGGTCACACAGCTACCAAGTGGTAAGTCTCCCTATGCAGAGTGAGTCCAGTGACAGAGGCACAATTGTGCTTTCTCCCTGGGGCTCTGCCCCCTTTTCCCCTGGTTGTTGTTCCACCTTGAAGAATTGTTTATTTTGCTGATTGTTCCCGTGAAGCAACTGAAAACAGAAGGCAGGGCACCATACATTCTAAGTAGCAGAGCCTGGGTTCGCATCAAGAGTGTTTTCCCAAGTTCCTGCAGCCTGCAAGGTGGCTGAGGGTTCAGATTTAATTCCATTCCAGCCAGTGGCCTTGAGTTATAATTCAAAGTGATTTTGAAGAAAAGGCCAGCACAGAGAGATTTAAAAGGAAGAACTTTAACTCCAATACTAATGTTATCAAGGTAGGGGTATTCTCTTCCTTCTTTGCATGGTTTCCTTCCATTTAAATCTTGCTCTGTGTGTCACAGAAATTTCTGCAAGAGCTGAGGACACCAAGTTCAGTAACGATCTCTGGCACAAGTCTCTCATTGTCCTGCTTTCTGTCCTCCCCCACAGCTAAGGCCGTCAGCTCTGTGACCTTCCTGGTGATTTATCTGGCTGAATCTTTGTTCCTGGTTACCTGTGTGCATGAAATAGTCTGTCTTCCTGTTCATTTTGTACTACGGGGTGCTGAAGGCATGAATCCAGGGCTGCCTGAATCCGTGTTTCTATCTGGGCATTTAGCAGTGGGTTTTGAAGTTCTGGTCATTTCAGGTGATGTTTTTGTGTGACATTTCAACATCATTTACAGCCGATCTTGCAGCCCAGCGGGCTTTGATAAAGGTGGATTAAGTGTGATGGACAGATGAAAAAGAAAAAGTAGGAACAGTTTGGTTTATAGGAATAATGACAAGAGAGAAATGGGGTCTGATCAGGAAGAAGGCTAAGCCCTATTGAACATGATAGCCTGTTTTTAGGTTCTGTTTCTCAGTTGATGACAAACACCCTCACTCACATTTTCCCCCCTTCAGGGCAGAGAAGAATGAATAGAGGCAAACCAAGCCTTAGAGAGTCCACCCAGATCACTCCGCAAGATCCCTATTGTCTACGTGTTCAGCGAGTAAGGAAAAGAGAGAGAAGAGGAGACGGTTCCTTAAATTACTGGAAGCACTAATTGCTGGTATTTCTTAAAACTGCAATCCATGGATCAGCTGCATCAGAATCCCATGAGAAAGTGGTCAAAAATACATATTCCTGGACCCTCACCCCAAACCTGAAAAATTAGAATTTCTAGGGGTAGATACATAGGATGTGTATTTAACTGATGCTCTACACGCTTGCTCCTTGAGGTGGGAGCGGTTTTGCCACGGGCAAAACGTTCCTTTCTTAGAATATTTGCTAAAACCTCCCCAAGTGTGAAAAGGCCCCTCCCATTCACCCTTTTCCCCTTCTGAAGGAAGAAGCTTCCCACAGCCTTTACCTGGTCTGATGGGGCTCTGCATACAGTTTGGAGATGGGATACCAGGGTGAATGGGTGCAGAGGCCCGGCTGCTGAGGTCCATGACCGAGGGGGCCGCTGAGGAAGCTGGCTGCAGCCCAGGAGGATGAGGGCTGTGGTCGTGCTGAGACGGGCTGGGGGGGATGCCATTTTCTGACAAAAACTCCTCCAGGTCCATGTATTCCAACTGGAAAGTATCTCCGTCATAGGGAAGGGTTTTGTCCCATAAGGTGGGCCCCAAGAATGCTGACTGGGGGACTGTTGGGCTGTTACTCTCATCATCCAGCTTCTTTTCCTTCTCTTTGTCTTTACTAAATGCTGCAAAAGAAAGGAAAATCAGACTTCAAACAAAAAGGAAGAAAGGAAAAAGGAAAAGTATCAGTTTTTTACTACTTTTCCTGGCCTGTTATAAAACCACGTTTCACCACTGCTAGGGTCCTGCTCTGGCTGCTGTCGTTCGTGGATCTAGAGTTAAAAGTTCAGGCAGCATGTGGATCTCTGCCCGTTTTTCAACATCATCCTATTTACTTTGGAAAGAAAGCACTAGTCCTTGGGATAGGGCTATGGGCTGATCTAGAATCAAAACAAGAGAATAGTCTCAGTGCATTATTTGAGGCGATTAATAATTTAAATCTAAAGTGGGAAAATAACACCTGTGATTACATACAACTGCTGTGATTGTTAAGAAAACTGCCAGTAAGCAAGTTGGATTCATCTTCCAAGAACTCAACACAGTAACAATATAAGATCATTTAGACTTACAAAGCCAGTGAGTTGGTTGTCTTAATTTTGGTAAAGCAAGGACTTTCCAACCCTTTTATTATGTATTGAGCACCTACTGTATGCCTGGTTCTTTCCATATATGATCTCAAAATTGTCACAAAATAATGTTGCAAAACAACCTCCATTTGCAATATGGAGGCTCTGAGAGGAAGGAACTTAACCAATGCCTCCCATTGGAAGAGAAGAAAAACAAGAACTTTCTGACTTCATCTGTGTTGGATTCTAGAATCAGTGAGCACACTGATTTTTACAAAAGGAGTAAAAAAAACACACACAAAAAAATGTTTTCTTCCTTGTTCTCAAACACTGGAATTCTATCAAATTTACAAAGAATGTACATTTAGGAACCCGGTCAAAGCACAGGTGCCAGAAAAGGTATTCCACATACCTATTCTGGAAGTATGCAGCTATTTTCTACCTGGAAATACTGCTCGCTGGATTAGGTCTTTTACAGGTGCTCTGGATTTTGTCAATTCTAATACTGAGGTTGAGTTGGAGTCTGAGATTAAGAAATGTGCTTTGGAGTTTCATCTTCGGGGAAACACTGCCATCAGGACAAGCCATGCTAACTAATCCTGTCTATAGTTTCTTCTGAGAATCTGACTTAGCACAAACATCTCCAGAAGCGAAAGCTTGCAGGGAGCTCCATCCTCCCCTGGGCCATTCCTCAAAGGAGAGAGAGTTCAAGGATGATGTGCAGACTGCAAACCAAACACCCCAATACTTGCAACGCAACAGGTTGTTCCCTTCTAGGTAACATGTGAATACTCCCAAGCTATTTGCACCAAATAATCTTTCAAGACTTTACACTCTTAGCAGCGTGGTTCACATCCGCTACTGTGATACCGAAAGCATGAAACCCCATCAGCCCAAACGGCAAGTCCGCGGCGGCCCCCTCTGGGTTCGCAGCTCCGTCTCTCTATCCCCTCCGCTCCCGCTGAGGCTAAGATTGCCTTGGGAAGGTTTGGGACTTGCCAAGAAAGGGCTCCACTTGCCAGAGGAGGCTCCCGCGCGGTTACACGTGAGCCCGCTCCCGCTCCCCCCTCCCACCAGGAAAAGTGCACCAGGAAAAGTGTCATTTTGCCAGAGGCGTGCACGGCTTCCCGCCGAGAGACCACTCCCCCCGCCGGCCCCAGCCCCCATACCCTTTGTGAATTACCCTCTACCTGGAGAAAACGCGTCTCTGCTCTCACCTCCCCAGTTGCGAACTAACCAGTCACAGAAGCTATAACACAAGCCCGACACCCAGGCTACGCCGTGAGACCCCCTCAGTCGACCGCCCCCTGCCCGCCATAGACCCAGGCCCCGGGGTTTCTCCCCCAGCCCGGGAGGCCCTGCCCGGGCGCAGGCGGCTTCCCTCTGCTCAGCGTGCGAGTGCGCCCCGCGCAAGGGAACAATCCCGACCTGTCAAGTTCTACCTCCCACCTGCTCCACGGAAGCGGGACCCGGGGAGGCTGGGCCGGGCCCCCGGCGCTATTTTAAATGTTGCTCGGGAGGGGTCCCTCCCTTTTTACTGAGGAGGAGGAGGACGGGTGATGGGTGAGCTCCTCCATCTCATCAGAGCGGGACGGGCGCCGTGGGACAGACAGGGAGAGGATGGATGATCCAGCGGGCGCGCCTGGCCAAGGAGGGGACCCCGGAGCGTTGCCCCTTCCCAGAGAGGGGCCGCCGGGGAAAGGGGCGGCGGCGGCCGCGGCAGCGCTCACCGTCTTCTTGGTGAAGGGGGAGCTTCAGCGGGTTCTCCAGCAGGGACCTGAGCACGCCGTAGGGAGGCGGGATAAAGGTGGGGTTCAGGGGGAGCGGTCGGGACATTTTCTCCATCGCGATGTACTCAATGATTTGTCCTCAAAAGAAGAAGAAGAAGAAGAAGAAGAAACCAAAAAAAGAAAACCCTCCCAAAATGTTGCTGAGCTTTTCCTGCGTCCTTTGCCAAAAGTACAAAATACTCGCTTTCAAAACGTTGGAAACAAGGGAATAAAAAAAATTACTTATAGCCTTATAAATACATCTGCAGAAAAATATGTATTTTAAAAAAAAAAACTTTCGGGTTTGCAGTGCAGACGGTCCCAGGAGAGCGCGCCAAATGCCCACGGGCTCCCGGCGACGCACAGGATGCTCTCACCTGCCTCGAACCCCTCGTCTTGCAAAATGTTCAAAATTAAAAAAAAAAAAAAAAAGGAAAAAATTGTCGATGGCTGCGGAAGGACAGAAGGCACCGCGCCGACCCCGGTGCCTAGTGCCAGCACCCGAGGCGGCGCGCCTTCCCGCCCCACCCCCCTCCCCGCGCCGGCGGCCGCTGGTCCCCCGCGCTCCGCGGCCCCGCAGCGCCCGGCTCAGCGCATCCGGCCGCCCATGTGCCGCGGCCCTGACAAGAGTGACGTCAGGGCCCGCACCGCGCGCCCATAGGCGTGCGGGGGCGGGGCCACGGGTGGAACCGCCCACCTGGCCCGCCCGCCTCACCGCCCCTCCGCCCCGCCGCCGCGTGTTTAGCATCACCGCGCGCACGGATTTTCTGGGACCTTGCTGTGCGGAAGAGCTGCAAAGGGAGCAGGTGCCGGATTCCCTGGGACGTGGGCCTGAGCTCAGAATCTATTTTATGTCAAGGTGGAAAGAGGAATGAGGAATTTATGTCCATAATTTTCAACCTGAGAATAACCTGGGGAATTAAAAAAAATCGCGATGCCCAGGCCGGATCCCAGATCGATTAAATCAGCACCTCTGGAGTCTTACCCCAGAGTTAGCATTACCGCTTTTTGAAGCTCCCTGGATGGTTTCAAAGAGCATCCGAGTTTGAGATGCCGGGCTTAGCCTGAATTGAAGGGAAAACTCTTCTAAATATTCTCTTGGTCCCAGCCAAGCCTTCTTCCTTGTCCTGCTCCCACAACCACCCCCAAATGACTACTCCCTAGGAGTGGGGTGAAGAGAGCAGCGGGCGACCGAGCTGCCGCGGCCTGTTTCCCACCCTGGAGAGGGTGTGGACTTTGGCCTGAACTGGGGAGAGAGGCAGGAGAGAGACACACAGCTGAATGGAATTGTAAGAATATTTACTCCTGATGAGTTCAGGTGACAGTACTTGGGTCAATTTACAAGGTCTGCACAGTCATTAAAATAATTGTTTAGAGTATTCTCTAAAGGATTTCTGCATTCATTGCGCCTCCCTCTGCCAGTTTGACCCTGAGGCTCTGGTGATCTCCCAAGAGCTGCCTGAGCCTCCAGGCGTAGGGTGGAAGTTCTCCTTTCCCTCTTGGCCTGGTGGGGGCGCTGCATCCAGCCGCAGAGAGCTCGGGGCCTTCGGTTCTTCCCCTCTCCTCTTTCTTCCACTCTCTTCCCTGACTAGGGTGGCTGCATCTGGGGGTCTGCAAGAATGGGCACAAATTAAAACCTTACATCAGTGAGATATAAAAAGCCTTTGTGACTCTACGCTGAGTCCCTGGGGTGGGATGTGGCGTCTTAGTGAGATTGACTTTGCTGAAGCACCCCAGGGGCTGGGAGTGTGAGAGGAGGCTCCAGAATACCAGGAGATCAGGAGAGCTCCTAAGGGGCTCAGAGTCCCTGGATGGGGGGACTGTGGCAAGTGTCCTCCTTGTTCCCTCCCTGAGCTGCAAAGGACATCTACGATCTCTGCATTCCTCCTCGCTCTAAAATTACAACAAAAGGGTAAGGCAACATTCTAAGTGAGATGATGTGGCAATGTTTTAGATTTCAGCCAAGTTCTAAAAAACATCAGTTTTTAGTTAATGCCATGCGAATTATCTGAGCACCACTGTATGCCAGCGACTATTCTGGGACTGGTGAAAAAAGATGAATAAGACATAGTTCTAACCTTCAAGAACTCATAGTTTAGTGTCTGACATTTAAACAAACATTATAATATTAAAAGAGCAGAAATGGAGAGAAGAAGGTGACATGGGTACTTACATTAGGGGAGGGATCCAGAGAAGTTATCCAAGCATGAGCTGTTCAAATCCCTGAATTCTATGACATTGTTTTTCATAAAAGAAGGGGACCCCATCTCCACCATCCTTTTGGAAGGGGGAGGCTTGAATTCACTTTCCCACATCTGGTAACCCGTAAACAGAGGGCAGAGAGGATCCTCTCTGTCTGGTTAGAAATAGATTACAAATTCCAGGTGCACGAAGAGGTGCATAACCCAGGCTTTGTATAGCAGTCCACTCACATCGCTCAGCACACCCCACGTGCTCCACGTGCTCATGTTTCTCCATGTTTCCAGACATGAAACTCTTACCAGTTCAAGTAATCTGGTTTCCCAGAGTAATCTTCCTACAACAGGAGACCAACACCATGGCTGGGAAATTGCATTTCTCATTACAAATGAATAACTGGCATCCTGAGTAATGAACCAATGTCTTGGGAATTGTGTTCCTATAATTCCAACCCCTCCGGGCCTAACGCAACACTGGACCTGGACCAGATTGAAGACTAGCTTATGAGACCATGGTGACTCCCTCTCCCTTCTCTCCAGCTCAGCCTTCTCAAACTTTAAATGTAATTGGTAGAGTCTAAACATTACAAGTGTAAGCGTTGACTAGCCCACTCTCTTCTCCCTCTTCTCCTTCCCTTCCCTCTCTCCTCTCCAGAAACAACGGTGAAAGGCTGGCCACGTGACAGGGAGCAAGGAGATAGAAGAAAACAAAGGTTATATTGGTCGGATGGTAAGGCTCTCTATTCCACAGGATAATTCTCCAATGGACATATCTCTGCACATGAGCGTGACCTCCAACCTGCACATACACCCAGAAATCACAGCCCCTCACAAATGCATAGCACTTTTCCTTTTACAAAGACCTTCCCCAAGTGCCATACCACTTAGTTCTAACAATTCCATTAGGAAAGCAGCAATTCTTGTTGTCTATGGCCACATAACAAATCCCTCCAAAACCTAGTGACTAAAAACAGCCATGTTATTATTTCTCATCTTGCTACCAGCTGGGCTAGGCTCAGCTGGGGTGCTGGGTGCTGGGATGGCTGACCTTCCTTTCTCTCCAGGTAATGTCAAAGCCCTCTCTTTCACATGGCCTCCTTAGGCAATGGATTAGTTTTACATGTTCTACAGTGTCATGTAGGTAAAATCATATGCTCTGTGTATAGCTTCTTTTATTCTTCACAATGGTTTTGATATTCACCTCTATTGCATATCATTCATTTCTTTGTATGAGTGAGTAGTATTCCACTTCATGAATATATAAAAGTTTACTTGCACTTCTATGGGTGGGCATTTGTTCCCAGTGTTTAGTTATGATGAATACAATTTCTTGAACATCCTATCTGAGTCCTTCTGTGAACGTATGTTTCCCTTTCTCTTGAGTAGACAGGAGTAGAATTGCTATATCATAGAATAGATGTATTTTTTACTTTGTAAGCAACTGTTAAACAGTTTTCTGAAGTAGCTGAATTATCTTACATTTCCAGCAGCTGCATATATGAGTTCTGGTTGTTCTGGCTCCTCACCAATACTTAAAAATTTTAGCCATTCCAGTGGAGAGCTAGCAACATCTCATTGTACTTTTAATTTGCATTTTCCTGATGACAAGTAATAATAAGTACCTTTTATGTGATTACTAATAATTTGTATATCTTCCTGTTCAAATCCATTTCCTATTTTTAAATTAGGTTGCTTATCTTTTTACTATTGAATTTTAGAAGTTCTTTATATATTATGGATACATGTTCTTCATTAGATGTATGTATTGTGAATACCTTCTTCCAAACTGTGACTTGCCTATTAGTTCTCTAAACAGTATCTTTCCAAGAGCAGAAGAACTTCCAAGATGAAGTTCATTTTACCAATTTGTTTTGCATGATTATTGTTTGCTGTGAACTAGGAACATAAAACTTTTATAGTTTAAGCTCTTCCATTCAGGTCTGTGATCCTTTTCAAATCAAGGTTTACATGTACTGTGACATAGGGGGTTAGTTTCTTTTTTAATTAAATTTTCTTTTTTCTTATGGAAGATATTCAATTGTTCTAGGAACCATTGCTAAAATGGCTATCATTCCCCTTGAGTTGTTTTGACACATTTGTTAAAAAACATTGGTGTATTTGTGGGTGACCAAAATTTTGGACTCCAAGGGAAAAAATGGGTGTTGTACCTCTCAGGAGAGAATAATGCTATTTCTCAGTTTCCTAGCATTTGATTCACATCAAGCCACAGGACAGAGTTCATCAAAATTTTTGGCTAAAGTGAATTCTTCACTTTCAATGGTCCATTTAGTTTGTGGGCAAGACAAAATTATCCACATTTACTTAGATAAGACCCTGAAAGCAGAGACAGTGTCCAATTTGCTTTTTTTGTATGTGAGCAGATAATCAAGCCTATTGGGTGCTTTTGGTTACAGCTGGTAATGTCTCAGGGCTCCTATCTTTACCTGCATGTGCTTAAAAAATAAAGCTGAACCTTTTTTGTTGGAAAAATCCAAACAAATAAATAAGCAAAGAGCATCTGACAAGTCACTGGGAAACCCTTCAGCTGGCCCGTCAAGGGGGGAGGGATAGCAGAGGCTCTGGAGGTTTGGAACTGTCCTAAAAATAGGAATGATCAGAGAAGAAATGTTTCTCAGAATCAACTTCCTAGAAGATGCCAGCACAGCCCCACTCTGCTCTGAAGTTCTGGAAATTCGCCTTTTGCCCAGACGGTAATTGCCACCTGTCCTGTCATTTCAAGAGTTTCAGTGGGGAGGTTGGGTAGGAAAGCCTTTTCTGCAGCCCGGTGGGGTGGGACAGATGTGAGGCTGCCATCTCGGCAAGGGCCCTGCAGGCCTGGAGAGATCTTTGCAGGGCGAACTGTGTCTCTGTTTCAGATTCCCAGTGGGTGTGAAACCTTGCTGAGCACACAATGCCTGCCACTGTACCCTCCTCAGGGCTGGGATCCTGGGGTGGCTGGAGGTGAGCACTGTGGTTAGGAAGGGCTTTATACTCCAGGGAGCCAAACTTCTAGATGAACCTGTTTATCTTGTTGCCAGAAAGGGCACTTTATCCAGGGACTTAATTCAGAAGGAAAGGCATCACGTGGAAGTTCAGCTAGATACGCCTAACCCAGACCTGTTCTTTCTCTTCTTCCTGAAACCTCTAACTTAATTCAGTTAAACCACAGAAAAGGGAAAAATATATTCAGTGAGCGTAACTACCAGAGACCCTCAAATCTATTCACTTGGGGTAGGGACTATCCAAACAACAAACAATAAAGCCTTTTGGGGCCTTTAAACTCTCCTCTGGAGGAAGACTTACATGAAGGAGCATAGTAGGCTTCTCTACCCCTTCTCGAAGCCTGTATTGTTCTGGGAAATCTAAGCAGGAAAGACCTAGACAAAGTGGAGGTATACAGTGTCCTACATCAGGGGTGTGTGTGTTTCAAAGCAGAGAATGGTAGGATTTCTATATATGTCATAGGAAGGAAGATGAAAAAAGTTGTGTAGAAGATAAGGAAAGGAAAGCATGTGGCAAAAGGAGAGGGTAAAAAAAAAAAATACGTGCAGTGTGTTATAGAAGAATGATCACAGCGTTTGGTGCCTGCTATTATTACAGTTACTACTATAAATGCAGCAACAATAGGAACAGGGGGAGAAGGCATGTTTATTGTGGGCTTCACTGAGTCTGGCACAGCCTTAAACCTTGTTTTACATATTATCTCATTTATTTCTTGCGACCACAGTATAGGGGAGGTACCATGATCCCCATTTTATAGATCAGAACAGTGAGGCCCAGAGAAATTAGTGACTTGCCATGACCCTATCGCCAGATACTACATGGAGAAGCTATGAGTTGAAAACAGCTCTGCTTGGCTCAGATGCTTGTGGTCTTAACCTCCATCCAGTAAACAAATAACGAACATCCATTCAGTGAGCTCACTGGGTTTCCAACCTGTTCCTGTTCTGCCTCTGTCCAGCCTGTCACCTTGGATAACCTTTCTGATCTCTGTTTTCCTTGTGGGAAGTATAAACTAATGCCTATGTTTCCCAGTTCCCAGCCTTACCAGGAGGATTGAATGAGATAACTCATATAGAGATGTTTGGCAAATTATGAAAGGCGAAACAATTGTGAGGGCTTGTGACTTTGGGGGTTTTCTGGTTTCTCTGTGCTTTTGCAGAAATCCTCCCGCTTATGAATCTGCAGAACTATTTATTTAGCTCATGATAGAAAAGGCTACTTTCCATCCAAACACATGTCCTTTTTTGTTGTCATTTTTTTCCCTCCGCCAGGGACAGCCACATTCTATTGCTCCTGATCTCCAAAAGAAACACAAGTTTGAGATTAATAAAAACTCAAAGGCAGCAGATTCCAAATAGCCATTCAGCCAAAGGAAGGAAGGATTGGCTATTTTCTGTATCTTCCTAAGGGGGTGAAGGAGTAAAAGTTTTGGGGGTAAGGCTTAAAAAGTATTTCAAGTCTAGTTCATGCAGTTGAGGGTAGAGATAGTTGAACTACAGAGGCAGGAAATCACCATGACTCAGAACCTAGTCTCTAATTTGTTCAGGATCCAGTGTTGATGAGGCTTAGCAAAACTGACTTACATCAACCACATTCTAAAATATCATTTCTGGGCAGTGCCTGTGGCTCAGTGGGTAGGGCACTGGACCCATATACCGAGGGTGGCAGGTTCGAACCCAGCCCCAGCCCAAACTGCAATAAAACATAATTTCCAAAAAATATAATACAATTTCCATGCTGGATGTGAGGTTCTTTTAGGTGCGTAGAAAAGGTAAGACCAGAGATACCGTCAGGTCATCAGAGTTTATCGTTCAGCTTCAGCTGAACGGAAAGGAAGACACACAACTGCGCTCAGTGCAAACACGCTTGCGGGGACCACCTATGTCCATGATCAATGTGTCCTGCAGACCTGGGGAGAACCGGAATAGTGACCTGTCATCATGCAGGGATTCAAGACCAGCATCCCGCCATTTATTGTGTCTTAATCCCCAAACAAAAGATCTGGTTCATAGACGTTGTCCCCAGTCCCTATGAAGTTCCTGCACTGGTGGAGATTCCCATGAGCCACCTTGTAAGTGATTGGCCAACCTTATGCCAATACGTGGGTGCCTTTGTGGAGACGCTGGTAATCAGTGCAATTACTGGAGGCCAAGGCAGCTGGTTTAACTCAGACATGGGCACATACCACCTGCAACCAGATTAGCCTGGCAAGGCTTTCCTTCAGAAAGGAGCTCTGTCTAAGGAGCGTGCCAGGTATGTTGAACTTCAAGCAATACTTAAAAATTTATGTCAGCTGGACAATGTGTTCCCTGCCCTGCAGGGATGCTCTGCATGGGAGCTTTCTTGCTGAGCATGGAATCGGACCAAGGGAAGTGAGTTGTATGACCTTAATGACATCAGGCAGTGCCAGCCAGGTGCACCTCGCCCTTGCTGAGTGCTTCTTTCCAATTGAGTAAATGTGTGGAAGTGAACGTTTTCCCATCACAGGGACTTGGAGGTAGGGTGAGAGAAGCAGGAGGAAGCAGCCCCCAGGGTCTTGCTTGGCCAGGGGTGGCTTTAGATTTTACACACTGACAGATCCGTTCTAGGGTTTCTGTCTTCTTCCTCGTTATGTCTCGCAGGCATCACATCTGCTGGCCTTTGCACAGTGCGGGAGGCAGCATTCCCGACTCTTTGGAGTCCGCTTTTACTCAGTTCCAAGCACACCATTCTCCATCTGTTAATGCATTTTGGTTGCCAGGCAGGGAACATTAAGATTGATGAGCTTTCTTTCAGCAGGTCCGCTTTTCTGAGATGACATTCTAGTCCTCTTCAATGTACATGGCACTGATGGAGCGCTTCTCAGGGCCGGGCGCTGTGCTGGGCACCGAGGATTAAAGCAAAGAGGAGAAGTGTGGGCACAAAGCCCTTGCAGTCAGGAGGAGAGGAAGCAGCTTAACCAAATACGCATCTGTGTGTGTGACGTGTGGTTGATAGATAAGGAAAAAGGAAATATGAATGAGGAAGTGATTAACTCTGGAGGCTGCAGGGCCCCCAGGAAGGTTTTGCAGGTAGAATAGGAGTAGAACAAGGAAAGGTGGGGGGCAGGGAACGGGAGAGGAATGAAGTACAAAGTACCCAGGCTGGCATAGAACAGTCGCAACTGCAAAGTTTACTGAAGGAGGAATAAGGCTGATGTACTACTATTGGCGGGTCCAAGCACTGCCCTGAATTCCTTGCATACGTCATGGCTGTCGTTCTTGAAAACAACCCTATAAACAGGTACTACTATTCTTACCAATAAACGCTCTTGGTGTGGCATACATCAAAGTCACAGACCCATGGCAGTCTTTCCAGGCACTTCCTCCTCCATGTAGCTTTCATTCTCTCTCTGCAAACTCGTCTCCACCACACATCAGGGTACGGGACTTTCCAGCAGCTCTGGAGTTTCACACCTTTGGTTTTCCTCCATCAAGGAGGCACTCATTTTCTTTCTCAGGTTCAGTTTTTAAAATCCCAGAGAAGGGCTCGCATGGGCCCAGCTGAAGTCAATTGCCCATTCTTGGGTTAATTAGCAGTGGCCTGGGAATGATAAGAACGTGACCGCTCCAGTTGGGACCAATGGTTGGAGGAGGAGGAGGAGCAATTTCTAAGAGGAGAGAATCCTAGGCAGACAAAAGCACATATGCCTACTGCATTTTTCATTTTATAGATGAGGATACTGGATTTTTGTGAGGTTGAGTAACATGTTGAGGTCACCCAGCTGGAAAGTAGCAGAAACTGAAGTTCAATCTAAGTCTGTCTTGGTGGTGCTCAAGCAGGAGCTTTGGAACAAGACCCTTAGAGCTCAAATCCAGACTCCACCCAGGATGACTTTGAGCAAGTCACTTAGCTTCCTTGGTGCTTCAGCTGTACAATGAGAATAGTATTGTATCAGCCTCCTGGGTTTGAGAATGAAATGTATTAATCCATAGAAAGAACTTGGACTAGTGCCCAGTGGAAAGGATGAGCTTGAGAAATGTGAGTTGTCACGCTCCCAGACTTTGTCCTAGCTGTCATTTCTTCACCTGATGAATGTATGTCTCAACCTTCTGGGCTCAGCTCCGCTGCTAGAGCTTGGTGAAGCCTTTCTGATGCCCCTTCCCCAAAAAAGTTAGTCCCCTTTTATGCTCCTGAAATTTCCTTTCACGTCCATCTTCCCTGTTGCTCCTCCAGGGTGCAGTTCTCTCGTCTTGATGCTCATCATTCCATTAAACATGGTACCTCGCTACAGACAAGACCTTCAGTAATTGTTTAAAGATAATAAACAAGTCGATTTCATTGTGGGCAGTACCAGCATTTGGGGCCACCTAAAGGGACTGATCGCTTTGCCTAAGCAGTGTTTTGTTCTAATTCTCGCATTTCATCTGTTCTTACTTGCCTACCTCTGAAAGAGTAAAAAATATCACCTAACAGAGTTCAGTAACGTGGTCCTTCCTCCTTTTCTCGTCAGCTTTTATCCAAGTCTGAATGTTGGTCGTTTTTGTTATCAACACTTCCCAGACTCTCCATTACCTCCCCAGCTTGGGTTTCTGTTCACCTGCCATGTCTTAACCCTGACCGTTCAACCCTCCTTCCTTATTTATTTGTACACACGCTGAGTCAGAAGGGTCCCCTATCCAAGGGAGCCCTCTGTCATGGTTTTAGGCTTGGGGTTCCAGTTGCCTCCCAGTCAGGGTTTAATTACAGGTCTCCAGTAACGAGTGATCTGGGAATCTCACACTGTTGCCTAATCATCCTGGGTTTTTTGTTAAGAAAGTAGCAAGCTGTCTTTGAGATTTCCTTCTTTGTTTATTCATAAAAAATAATAATCGTTCAATACTGGGCCATCAGTACTCAAAGACAAAAGACACACTCAGTTGTTCTTTATCAATAGCTGTCAAATTAATACCACCAGTATTTAGATGAGCTCGTTCAAATGCAGATTCCTGGGCCTACTGCTGGAGATTCATGTTGAATAGTGTGAGAGAGGGCAGAAGTGTCTGCCTTTCAACCAAGTTGTCTTTGCTAACCCTAGCTTCCTACGATTAACAAATTACAACAGAGTTAGTGTCTAGAAATGACGGAAACTTTCTCTGATGGTTCTAAAGCCAGAAGGCTGAAATCAAGGTGGAGGCGAGGCCATGCTGACCTCCAAAGGCATACAGGTAGAATCCTGTCTCCCCCGCCTTCGGTCAGCTCCAGGCAATCTTTGGCTTGTGGCTACCTTATGGCAACCTCTGCTTCCATCTTCACATAGCCTTTTTATCTGTGCCTGTGTGTCTCAAATCTCCCTCTCTTTCTCTTATATAGGGACACTAGCCATTGGATTCAGGGTACAGCCTAAATACAAGATGATTTCATCTGGACAGCCTTAACTTAATTATACCTGCAGAGAGTCTATTTCCAAATAAAGTCACATTCACAGGCACTGGGGGATAGGACTTAGACACATCTTTTTAGGGATTTATGGGGTTCTGGCATCATCTATAAAAAACATGGTCTTAGTTTCTGGATGAGTTTTAGAGTATATCCTGACACTGGTTATCATGAAGTTTAGACGGTTCTATAGTAAAATACTGGTAAGTTAAAGCAAGAGAGCCAGGAGTGGTGGTTCACACCTGTAATCCCAGCTACACAGGAGACTGAGGTAAGATCTCTTGAGCCCAGGAGTTTGAGGTTGCTGTGAGCTATGACACCACAGCATTCTTCTATCCAGGGTCAGAAAGTAAGACTCTGTCTCAAAAAAAAAAAAGAAAGAAGAAAGGGAGGGATGGAAGGAAGGAAGGAGTGAGAAAAGGAAGGGAGGCAGAGAGGGAGGATGGAAGGGAGGGAGGAGGGAGGGGATGAGAGAGAGAGAGAGAAAAAGGAAGGAAGGAAGGAAGGAGAGAGAAAGAAAGAGAGAGAGAGAGAAAGAAAGGAAAGAAAAGAAGGAAAGAAAGAAAGAAAGAAAGAGAGAGAGAGAGAGAAAGAAAGAAAGAAAGAAAGAAAAGACAAAGAGAGAGTATCTTTCTCTGGCTAAGCACATCTTCTTGCCACTATTTGCTGTAGCTTCTTCCTTTTGTTCTGTGTGTGCACATGCCCATGAGTGTGTGTGTGAGAGAGAGAGAGATAGCTTGCCACTTTCTTAACAAAGAACCTTGGACGATTAGGGAACAGTAATCTCTCTTGCTCTCTCCACATCCATATATATATTTGAACACCTCCTACACCTGCCCTAGCTCCAAAATGCTTGGCCTTTTTCACTGCAACCCCCAACTAGTGACTTTGGCTTACTCTATTAAGAGTAGAGTATAAGTGTCTTAACACAACAAATGATTAAGTGAGGTGAAGGCTATGTTAACCAGGTTGATGTAAGCATTCCAAATTGTATATAAAATCAGCACATTGTACCCTATAAATGCATTAATGTACACAGTTATGATTTAATAAAATATAAATAAATAAATAAATAAATAAAAGCAAAGTTCTAAGCTCAGCTATTACCTCCTAGTCAGAGGCACTATTTATTTGAAACATAAATATTAAATGTACAAATGAATGAACAAGCACACAAAAAGAATGGGAGGGATTTCTCCTCTTTTAATTCATTCCGGACTTGGTATATTACTCCTCCAGAAAAAAAAAAAAAGTCAACCTCTTTCCTCCCGATAATCCTCATCCCGGCTTTCCCCTCCCTTCATCTTATCAGTATGATTTTACCACTGAGATAAGATTCCTCCCCTTTCTCTTCCTGTGTTAGTCACCTTTCTCGTCCTATTTCAAACCAAAAGAAAGCTCTGAAACCAGGGATCTCCGATAATACCCGTTCTTTCTACCCAGGTGGAGGCGTCTGATTTCGTGGCTGCAGTCTGCCCCTTCTGCGGGAGCCTCTCTCCTCTCCTTTCCCATGGCTTCATTTCCTGTGCACCTAATCCTCCAGCGATCAGTTACAAATCCTTTAGCTGGCCCCCTCTCCTTAGACAAGGCACAGGTTACCTTTCATTCAATCTTCAATCTCTTTGCCACCATAGTAGTTCTAGATCCTAAGGCCCTTTCTAGAAGCTGTGACCCTTGCTGACATCAGGGATCAGGGGCCTCTGCCCTGGGTCCCAGCCCTTAGCTCCTCCTCTCCAGCTCACTCCATTCTCAGACATCTTCCTGGGGGCAAAATCCGGCAGAAAGTGCCTCTTGGCCACCTCTCCCATTCTAGTGCCCACGGTAATCATTCTCCCCTCCATGAATCCACTCTGCACGGTAACATAGATGAAACTTGCAAAGGTAATGTGGATGGCGTGGGAGAAATCAGATATAAAAGAATACGTTCTTTATATCAAGTTTCTGTGGGATTACAGGCCATTATATTTTTGTGGGTGGGTGAGGACCTCTTAAATGTTTAACAACTAGCTTTCTTCTGAGCAACAAAGTCATGGATTGAAATACCGGCAGATCTCGTGATCATTTCAAGCTGCTAACATGATGTCACCTAGTATGGAGGGGGGTAAAGGTGTGCTGTCACACAGCATTACAGGATATTTCCACCAGACAGATGTAATAGATAAATCATCACGAGAGCACAAATCCTACTACAGTGTAGTAGAATAACTAGGAAGTGGGGGATTGTGAATATTTATTGCCTTATTCTGTATGCCAATGATCTTTCTCAAGTCTTACTCTCACACAAATGTGAAAGCTCCCACAACTCATGTCAGCTGAGAATTCGGACTAAAATGAGTTCCGACGCCTGATTCTACTATTTCCACCATCTTTGAACACTCCTAACCTGGTCTATATTTATTCAGCTTTTCAACAAGTATTTTATGAGCTATGTTTGAGCACTTTTTTCTTTTTTACTTCTTCTTCTTTTTTTTTTTTTTGTAGAGACAGAGTCTTTACTTTATCCCCCTCAGTGCTGTAGGGGGATAAAGTAAGACTGAGTGCTGTAGTGTCATAGCTGACGCTACACTGGAGTGCGGTAGTGTCATAGCTCACAACAACCTCCAATTCCTGGGCTTAGGCGATTCTCTTGCCTCAGCCTCCCAAGTAGCTGGGACCACAGACGCCCGCCACAGCGCCCGGTGATTTTTTTGTTGCAGTTTGGCCGGGGCCAGGTTTGAACCTGCCACCCTCGGTGCCCTGCCCACTGAGCCACAGGTGCCTCCTGGCACGTTTTTCTTTTCAATACTTTTACTGAGCTATGATTGACATACAATAAATGACACAGATGAAGTGTACAATTTGATCCGTTTTGACATCTGTGTCCACCGTGGAGCTAACACTATATAATGAACAGATTTGCCACACCCAAATTTTCCTCACACCCCTTTGTGGTCCCTCCTTCCATCCCCAGGGCCACACTGGTCTGGTTTCGGTCACTATATACAAGTTTGCATTTTCTAGGACTTTTTGCCCCTGTCTTTAATATAATTTATTGTAATCATGGCTGTGGTTAACACTCAGCTAATAAACTCCTGAAACCTTGAGCATTGGTGCCCCAAAGCGCTGAAGCCACCTTCAGCACACAGCTCGGTTGGGTAAGTGAACTGAATGGAACGTGAAGGGTGATTCTGGACTTGGCCTATGGTCTATTTCTTGATCTTGCTGCTGGTTAAATAGGGATTTCTGCGTTGCTTTAAATGTATTGAGCTAAACACTTAACGGTGTGAGGACTTTTCTGGTTGTGTATTAACTGTCGATAAAATTTACCCCCCAAAAGCACTGCGATTAAAAGAAGGGTTGGATCACTTCTCAAAAAAAAAAAAAAAAAAAAAAATCATCCCCTCAGCTTTCTGCTGCATTTAAGCTAAAATATCAGCTCCTTGCCATAAGCTTTCGAGCCTTGCCCTGCGGAGTGCTGAGCCGTGGTTATATTTCCAACTTCACTATCTCGGGTCCTCCAAGCTGTTAACTTCACTCCAGCCTCAGGGCCTCTGCCCATGCTGTTCCCTCTGCCTGGAGCTTTCTCCGTCACTTTCCCCGTCACTGCTGCCTCTTCTTGAGCTTTACACCTCTCAGCTTAAACATCACCTTCCCAAGTGGCTGCCCTCTTTAAGCAGTGTGAGTTCTTTTTCACAAAACCTTATTTGTTTCATTCTGTATGTTTTTAAAGATGTGTCATTTCTATGTTTGTTCTTGGCCTGGGCCCCGTATTGACATGCAAGCTCCAGGAAGCCAGGTTTCACACGTTGTCTCTTGTTCATCACAGCAGCCAGATGCAGTGTCCAGCACCTCGAAGGTCCTCAGGAAAAGCGGAGTGAAGGAAACAGTTCACCCTTGGGTTTTCTCGGGGGTCGCAGGGAGGCTGTAGTGCATGGGGACAAGTGTGCATGCAGGGACAGGAGCAGAGAAGTCAGACTGACATGCTGGTGGCAAAGCCCTGGAGTCATTTCTACATCTGTAAGTTCCACGTCATTCTTCCTCCTGCAGGAGTATGAATGTTAACTTTAGAGATGACGGAACTCAAGACCAGCTACCCTATGTTTCCCGCTGAAGAGGCCCAGGGTGTCAAGGTCATGAGCAGACAGGAGATTGGAGTGTCCATCTTCTAACACAGCCCAGAGGAGCTCAACCTGCATTATCATATTGTCAGAAACTGGGGAGTGGGACAGGGGCAGGAGACAGGGCAGGAGGGAGAAGCAGAGTGAGCTTCACATACACACAGACAGAACCTGGCTTTATAACTGCTTCGTCCAATGTTCTTAAGCAAATAGCCAAATCTCCTAAGCTTCATTTTTCTCCTCAATAAAATATGGATCATAATAAGTGATTTACGTATTTATTTCAATAGATTTAAGGGGTACAAGTGAAGTTTTGTTACATAGATATATTGCATAATAGTGAAGTCTGGGCTATTGGAGTACCCATCAGCAGAAGAGGATCCATGGTGCCCAATAGGTAATTTTTCATTCCGCCTTCCCCCTTTTGAGTCTCTGATGCCCCTATTCCACTCTGTGTGACCATGTGCATCGGTGAGTGAGCCCCCATTCGTAAGTGAGAACTCACCCTATTTGATTTTCTGTTCCAGAGTCACTTCACTCAGGATAATGGCCTCAAGTTCTATTTTACAGAGATCTCGGGAAGAATGAAGAAAACAATATATGTAAAGCCCCTATCTCACCCGTGATGTTCGGTAAAAAACCAGGTTGGGGGCTGGGCAAGATGAGGCCTCTCCTCACTATTCCACGAATCTCTAATCACGGCTCTGATCATTGCCCAGTTTAATTAACGCTTGGGCAGTAGGTTGACATTCTCAGTCTCTAACTGTCTAAGGAAAGTGCTGGAATCACAATGCTTTGGTAACGCATCAAGCTGCTGCCCCAAATGCCTGATGAATTCACTCCTGTAGGCACTCTGAGAAGAGTGAGAAAATTAAGGCAGAGCTTGGATGAAAAACTATGACAGTTGTGAGGCATAAAATCAATAATGCTCCACTTTCCAAAAACTGGAACCTTTTAAATGTCAAAAACATAGTGAGACAGCTCCCGACATACATACCTGGTGATGCTATCCTCTTAAGAACAATCTTCTAATTATAGGTATTTAGTCTTCCATTAAAACTTAGTTACACTGATCTAGGCATTGAAATGATTGTACTGAGTGAGGGGAAGGGAGGGGGAGGGAACTGATATATTTTTAGTCATTACTTTGTTCCAGACACTGTGCTAGGCGTTAACCTCCTATAAGACAGGCATATCCTTCTTCATAGCAAGGATTTCAGATTTTATTTAAGTGTGAAATAAAATATGCTAGATGGGTCGAATCTAAGATACTACCATGAAGAAATTATAGGGGCTGTAATAAGTGAGATGTTTTTTCTTACTCACCTAACTGTCCAGAGTAGGCATCCCAGGACTGTAGGGTGCCTCTGCTGCATTCAAGATGATGCTTTCACTTCTGAACCCAACATGGTTGCTCTTTCTGCTGCCATTGTGTTTGCCCACATAGCAAAGACAGGGAAAGGCAAGGTGATCTTTTCTTTTAAGGATATGAGCCAGAAGTTCCAGACATCATTTCTGCCCCCAAATAGTTTAAATGCTTTAAATAATGTAGAAGTGTCTTCCTCTCATGTATAACAGTCTGAGGATAAACAGTCCAAGAGCCTCTACAATATCGGGAGCTGCATTTCTTCTTGTTATTCTACCATCCCCCAGGGTTTACCACCTTCTACATGGCAAAGGGTAGTTTACCACCATATGGATCTATATTCCAGCCAACAGAACTAGGGGAAGGAGGGGAGCATAATCCTTTTCTTAGAGTTACAACCTGGAACTTGTTCACGTCACTAACACTCACATCCTGTTGGCCAGAATATAGTCACATGGCCAAAACTAGCTGCAAGGGAAGCTAGGAAATGTGCCTAGCTAAAACTGGGTGATTTTATTATTACAGCAAGAAGAAATAAATGGTTTCTGATAGAAAACAACTCTCTATGTTGTAGCAAACTATTGTAGGGATTTGTGGAAGGTAGTGACAGAATTATTTTTCAGAAGATATCGAGGATGGTAGCTGGAAAGTGCACCATGGAGGTAGAGATAAGCGTGGAAGCAAGAGAGGCCAGTTGTGAGATAAAGGTGGCTCAATCTAGGTGGTAGAAGCTGAGGTGATGACAAGTGATCTAAGACAAGCTATATTTTGAAATGTACTCTCAAAATCCCTCAGCAGGATTTTCTAAGGGGTTGGATATGGAGGGTGACAAAAAAAGAGTGGAGGATATTTGGATAAATTATTTCTTCAAGTCAGGGCTCAGCTCAAACATTGAAGTTGTCTTTGATCTACTGCTTGATGGCAGTCACACTATCACATCATCGTGTTTTTTCTTACTATTATTTATCTTTATCTGAAATTATCTTGTTTAGTTTTCTGTTTGCTTAATTATTTTCTACCTTTTCCCACCAAAATGTATATTCTTTGGAATAGAAATTTTTCTCTCCTGTTCATCATTCTAGTGTTAGCACCCAGAACAATGCCTGACACATAGTAATATTAAAAGCCAACATTTTGCTGGCCAGTATCTATATGTTTATTGAATGGATGAATAAGTCAAGGGAGATCGTTGGTGGTTCTAAAGATAACAGAATGAAAAGGAAAATTAAGTGATATAAGAAAAAAAAGAACAAAAGTCACCAGAAGTCTACATCTTGAAGAGTTTACAGTGTTCTTCAAAAATGATTAAATAAATGCTGTTATATAACCTTTGCAATGTTGTTAATCTGAAGTTTATAGTCCAAAAGTGCCCTAGCGGAAGAGTCGGGTTACTTTAAAAGAAGTAGTAATCAGAATAATCTCAAATATCTCAAATTTCCCTTCAACCCTGTAGATTTTATTTCTAAAACAATTCCTAGAGATATAATGGAAAAAAAAGTTTGACTCAAGAATTTTAAAAATAATCAAGTTGTCTTTCAAGTGTGTGTATGTAAGAATGGTAAATATATATCACCCATATATCCTATGGAAAAAAGGCATTAGGGTCACTGAGTATGATTCTGATGTTGAAACACATAAGGATTATTGGCGAGCATTAAAATATGTTAAAGTTAAAATAAAGTCTGATTTTATCTGGAGACGGACACCCCAAACACCCTGACTTGATCACTATGCTTTATATACATGTAGCCAAATTTCACGTGTATCCCCATAAACTTGTACAAATTATTTTAAAAGTCTGAATTTTTTTTAGTAACTATGCTTATAAAACATAATGTAAATGTTACAATTTTTGAAAGGAAAGCTACACAATGTAAAATAATAATAGAATATTCACTTGACTGCCCTAACACATACCAAATTAACAAGATAGAAGTTTGTTTCTGCCTCCACCACAGTCTAATTACAAGCAGTTCCCAGCTGATCTGGGATCCACGGTACTAGGTACAGAGGTCTCCTTCTGTTGCGACTCCCCATCCTTTGGAGGGTAGCCTTCTTCAGCTTGGTTGAATACAGGTCATCACCATGTCTGCTGGGTTCTAGCAGCAAGAAAGGTTAAAAGGTGGAAAAGCAGCAGAAGTTGTACACATGCTTTCTACTTACATCCATGTAGTCTGCCACCTGGCCATACCCCACAGCAAGGGCGGCTGGGGGTACACGTCTACCTCCATTAGTATACAAGTAGAGAAAAGACATGTACTGGCAGGGAAAAACCATCAGTCTTTGCCATGAGTCATGAGGATGAAATGAAATAAATCAGGACATGTGCTTAATATTTGCATCCCGCAATAAAGTCTCCCACAATATTAGTTATTTTAATTTATATTAAATATAAATATTTTTTAAAATATAAATATATTATATTTATTCATTTTCTGGGATAGAGTCTCATTTGGTTGCCCTGGGTAAAGTGCTATGGCATCATATAGCTCACAGCAACCACAAACTCTTGGGTTCAAGTGATCTTCTTGCCTCAGCTTCCCATGTAGCTGGCGCTACAGGTGCCCGCCACAACACCTGGACATTTTTAGAGACAAAGTCTCACTCTTTCTCAGGCTAGTCTCCAACTCGTGAGCTCAAGCAATCCACCCTCTTTGGCCTTCCAGATGGTGGGTTCAAACCCAGCCCTGGCCAAACTGCAACAAAAAAATAGCCAGGCGTTGTGGCAGGCACCTGTAGTCCCAGTTACTCAGGAGACTGAGATAAGAGAATGACCTAAGCCCAGGAGCTGGAGGTTGCTGTGAGTTGTGAAGCCACAGCACTCTATCAAGGGCAACAAAATGAGACTCTGTCTCTTGGAAAAAAAAAACAATTTATTTTTTGTTTTATAAGTGATACATATTGGTTATAAAATATTCAACGATAGAAAAGAATATGAAAAAAGGAAATATTATTCTGAACCCCATCTTCAGAGTCAACCACTGCTAATGGTATTCCCACATCTGATAATTTATCAAGTGTTACTTTGAGTCCCAATATGTAGTAACTTTTATAAATATTGCTGTCCTTTAAGAAGCATATATATATTTTCTATTTACAAGATAAATAGCTGATGTATATATCCATTATCTCAACCACATCACTTATGCTTTGTATTTTTATGCTATGTTATTTGGTGCAAAGTTCATTATAATTATATCTTCATTGTAGATTGGGCAGGGTCAGAAAGTTTCCTTTGATTTTGAGGGTCTGGTATTATTAATATCACAACCTTTACTTCCTTTCTGCTTCCATTGGTCTGGACACTTAGATTAATATATGAATTTACCCCTTAGTAAATACAGAATGTGAATAGGTTAGTTTTTTTAAGTGTTCAATTTTCTTCCCCCTTTCCATTACAATAACTAAGGTACAGTTTACAGCTACCTGCTTTGTACTTACTAATCTTAGGGTCTATTATAACCTGAGATATTTTAAATACTGCATATCTGATTTGAGTACATTTTCCCCATATTGAAAAGGATTGTGCCAAATTGTAACAGCAACTTAATTCCAGAGAATTGAGTTTTCACTAGATTTCAAGTGAAGCTATCAATTCACAGCTTATGTGTAGTTCAAAAGCATTTTAAGGGCTTCTTTTGATGCTTTTGAAAATGCCACATATATCTCAATATTTTTTGCTTCATGTATAGAGAAGCAGCCACTTCAGAGTTGGCATCCCTATTTACAAAGAGGCAAATGAGAGCTTTCCAAATTTAGTCTAATTCCTTTTGAATTCATGTCATGAACATGAGACTGTGGGGGAAAATAGTAAATCCTGGTAATTTGCACCTGCCTATCTTTTTTCCTAAGAAAATAATGAAGGTGAACCCTGCAGTCATTTGCAGGTGACTATGATGTGCTAAACCTTTTTGGTATGTTGACGTTCCTCTGATCTTACTACTCTGCCTGTAAGTGTGATCACCACCATCATGCAGGGGAGATGCTGAAGCTCACAAGAGAACTCCTAAGCAGGGCTATACGGCAGACTAGAAGCATCAAGACAGAGCTGGGGTCAAGTTCATTCTGCCTGACTCTGAAATTTGTTTGTTACAAGAGATGGGCATCTGAAAAAAAAAAATAGACAATTCTTTGTTTTTTCTGTTTTGAGTAACATTCCTCTTTTTCCTCCGTTGATGTTTTTTACTAGAGTCTAAAGACAACAAACTCCATATGCAGCTCCAGAAATCCAAGTCTGAAGGCACGGAAGGCTAGAATCTGTTTAATTTACAGTTCAGCAAACAAATACAACTTCCTTAAGTAAACCCTCCAAGAGGGTTGATGGAATCAAGCCTTTCATTATTTTATTGCTTTAATTCCAGAATGTACCTTAGAGATTTAACAAAGAACATCGATATCAAATATTACTCCCTATCTACTGCAAATGCCATGCACAGTTTTGCTGTTGTTTAAAACCCATAAACTCTGTAGCAAAACATTATACCTAATTTCAGGAATGCCAACTGCATTTGGAATGAAACAAAAAAAAGGAGGGGGGGACTTTCCCAATCACTGAAACTTGTTTTTTTACACTCAACAAAAACTCCTGATACGTAACTTTGGAAAAACGAGGCCTCCTTCTTGGTTGCAGATACATTTCTATTACTGTGAGCTGTACCGTGCAAAGAGAGGTATTTTAGCATCATTGACTAAAAGGACTTGAGCATGATTTAATGGAAGTGAGGAAATGGTTTGGCCCACAGCTCTGAACTGGTGATATACAATACTTATGTCTGTAGAACTAATCCACAAATTCAGCCCCCCCCCCGAATTACTGATTCCAAATTTGGAGCAGTGGAGTCCCAGCCACGTGCATCTGGGGAGAATCTCTCAGATAATTATTTATTTATTTATTTTTATTTCCAATTATTATGTTATGAGGGTGCAAATTTTTAGATTACATTGTTCTGCCTGACTCTGAAATTTGTTTGTTACAAGAGATGGGCATCTGAAAAAAAATAGACAATGGAGTTACTTCCAGGGTAAAGGAGAGCCCCTCTCCTAGGGGGTGTGTTCCACACCCTTACAACAGGCATAACAGGGGAGATCCCAGCACAAGGTCCCTCCGTCTGCCGCTCATTCCCACCTCTCCCCGTTTCCCCTTCACTTCTTCTCTTTACCCCCACCAGACTATATTCGTGTTTTATTGTTCATACGAGCGTGTAATTGTTTGTATATTGGTTTCATGTTAGTATGAATACCTTGGATGTTTATCTTTCCATTCTTGTGATACTTTACTAAGAAGAATGTGTTCTGCACATCCCTGGTTAAGCGTCCCTGGGCTAGAGCCAGAGATAATAGCACTAATAACAACAATAAAATATTTTCTTTCAAATGATGGCTGCCACTACAAACAATTATTCTTCCCTGATCCCTTTCTCACTCCAGGTGGAAGGGAAGGAAGACTCATACAATGACATAAATGTAGGCAGAGGTTCTCAACAACGGCAGGGCTGGGTCTTAGTCTCAGACAAATGCACCTTAGTCATTTGTCATCAACACCTGATGTTGCTGAGGTTTAATAGCCACTTGAATGCCGGGAAAGGGTTTTGGAAACAATAAATACAGGTTGTTGTTTTTCTTAACAAAGCCCAACAAAGAAACCAAAATGCTCTCTTTCTATCCAATCATATGGTGAATAGGTGGACACAGCATTAGAAACGAGAGAGCCAATAGCTTCATTTTACCTAAGGAGAAACTTAGTGGGGAAGTGACTTCCACATCACACAGCTTTTTCATACAGTACAAACCGTTAAATGCAATGGCCAGCTTGCAAACCAAGCTTTCTATTGTTCTAGAAAGTAATTTCTCCCTGAAATTAGAAAGAAGACAGAAACATCTGTTCAACCATGTCCAGAAATGAGATTCCATTCTTCAATAAAGCGCCAACACTTTAGCCGGGAAGTGTCGAGAGAAAAAAAGATCAGCCTGAAACAGATTCTTTAGCAAAGTTGCCCATCCTCATTGAGCTTCAAAGAGCTAAATAAACAGAGCTACGTTTACACCTGCTTTCCTGCCATCACTGTGAGTTTTTCTTTTAGGACAGACATATCAGGGTAGCTTTAGCCAGAGCACCATTCCATGCTGTTTTTCTGGATCCGTTCTCACAGGGGGAATTTTCTAACCTCACCTCTCCTCTTTCCTCAGCCACTAAACAAAACTCTGGAGAAGTGGAATACGAGTGAAGATCTGACATCAAATAATCCATATTATTTGATCACAAATGCCTCGTTGGATATTATGAACTGAACTGTGTGCCCTAACCCCAAATTCATATTGGTCTTAACCTCCAGTACCTCAGAATGTGACCATATTTAGCAATAAGATTTTTAAAGGGGAAAGTTAGTTAAAATGAGGTCATTAGGGTAAGCCTTAATCCAATATGACTTGTGTCTTCATAGGAAGTGAAAATCAGGGGGTGGGGCCTGTGGCTCAGTGAGTAGGGCACCAGGGTGGCGGGTTCAAACCTGACCCCAGCCACACTGCAACAAAAAAATAGCCAGGGGTTGTGGTGGGCACCTGTAGTCCCAGCTACTCGGGAGGCTGAGGCAAGAGAATCTCTTAAGCCCAAGAGTTTGAGGTTGCTGTGAGCTGTGTGAGGCCACGGCACTCTACCGAGGGCTATAAAGTGAGACTCTGTCTCTACAAAAAAAAAAAAAAGAGAAGTGAAAATCAGGACACGGACACACACTGAGGTAAGACCATAGGGAGAAGACAGCCATCTACCAGGGAAGGAGAGAGGCCTCAGAGGGAACTACCCTGTGGACACTTTTGCCCCTGGAACTGTGAAACTGTAAATTTCTCTTGTTTAAACCACCCAGTCTATGGTACTTTATTATGAAACGAAAGCACTTGATCTTTAATCCATTTGCTTTGGATGTCAGATTGAATTTCATTCTTTAACAAGTTCATGTTCAGAATGGAATGCCGGTGTCATCCTTTTGACCCTTTAGTTAAAACTAGGACCTGGACACAGTATCAGTTGGGGTGCTTGTGATAGCAAGTAACAGAAATCTCTGCTGACTGAAGTAACAAATGGGATGTGTTTGGCTGCCATAACTGACAGGTCAAGAAGTAGAGAAGGCTGCAAGCACTGTGTGATCAGGGCGTGGCCTCCTCTGCTTTGGAGTGTGGTTGGGTGGGCTGCCCTGGAGATGGAAACAGGGCATCAATAGTTACACATGCTTCTTCACTCCCATCCTAAAACAAATCCAGGCTTCCCTCTGATGGAACCAGTCATTGTTTGTTACACTAATAAGAATAACTAATATTGAAGGAGAACTTAATATGGGCCAGGCATTCTTTTAAATGCTTTTGCTGCTTTAACTCTTTTTTTTTTTTTTTTTTTTTAGACAGAGCCACAAGCGGGCACCCTGGATAGAGTGCTGTGGCATCACAGCTCACAGCAACCTCCAATTCCTGGGCTCAAGCGAGTCTCTTGCCTTAGCCTCCCAAGTAGCTGGGACTACAGGCGCCCGCCACAACGCCCAGCCATTTTTAGGTTGCAGCCACCATTGTTGTTTGGTGGGCCCAGGCTGGATTCGAACCCGCCAGATATATATGGCTGGTGCCTTAGCTCGTTGAGCCACAGGCGCCGAGCCTGCTTTAACTCTTAATCCTCATAAAAAGAGCAATGGTGGAAAAAAACCTAAATGTCCACCAATAGACGAATGGATACAGAAAATGTGGTGTATGTGCATACAATAGAATAAATACTATTCTGCCTTTAGAAAGGAAATTCTGCAGTGTGAGACAATACACATGAACTTTGAAGACAGGCGAAGTGAAATAAACCAGCTACAGAAAGGCAAATAATGCACAATTTCCCTGATATGAGATATCTAAAACTTAAGTCAAATTCAAAGACTCCAACAATGGAGTGGAGGTTGCCTGGGGCTGGGAAGGGTGGAAATGGGTAGTTATCATCAGGCATGAAGTTTCAGCCAGGTAAGATGAATAAGCTCTAGAGAAGGCTACAGTGTAGCATTTTGCCTATGGTCAACCATAATAAATTTTACACTTAAAGTTTTTTCAGAGGGTTGATTTCATATTAAGTGTAAGCATATACATTTCTTTTTTTTAAAGAAAAGAGAAAACTTCCAAACCAAAATAAAAAGAGCAAGGAAAGGGACTACCCTGATATGTTATTTCAGGGTAGACAAATCTCTGAATTGAGTGGGGGGGGATAAGGCTCCGTTACCCCACTCCTAGAAAGTATGAGGTTGATACTCAAGGTGCAGGAGAGATATCAGGAAAATAACCACAGAATTAACCACAACCATCTCTCTGAAAAATTGTAAGTCTCTTTCATGCTTCAGTTTTCCTTAATGATCTAGCTTAACACAGGCAAAGAGCAAGGTGTGTTCTTCTTTCACTGCCTGTATTATTTAAATTACCTTTTGTCCTAAATATTCTTTTAAATGTCACAGTTTTGTTTTTTCTTTGCAGGGATAGAAGCTAACAGATACAGAGTCAGGAATCATACAGGCTTCTGGAAATTTTCAAGCACGTGAGCAGCCTACCTCCTGCCAGTTATAGTGACCTCTTGGGTCAAACTCTAGGTCCCTTTGATTTTCCTCCTGTTCTTCCAACATTTGCAGAGAGGCGTGGAAACCTCTCTGCTTGTCCCAGCTTGTGTGGAGCTGCTTTCTTTGTTACTTTTGATTCACAGAAAGAGAGGAGCAATCAGAGAAAAGCATTTGGTGAGGCTTTAGTCTGTCCCACTTTCACCCTTGCCACCAACCCCCACCTCATACAAGCTAGGAGGTTCCCTGCAAGGATTAAATGCATGTATCTGATATTTTCCAATTTGCAAACTTGAATTCCATTAGAATTTTATCATGTCACAAAAAGCAAAAACTGCACGTGCGTTAGAAGTTATGGCATTGTAATAAACCAAGTAAGAATTTCATCATTTATTTGAAATAAATAATAGGCCACTTACTGCCTATATGCTAAATATTTAAATATCTTTGCACAAATCAGTACATTTTTTTTCAGGAAATCCTATCACAAAACTTCATCAAAAGTTACAAAATGTTTATATCTTTTATGTAGCAACCCCTTTCCTAGGAGTTACTAAAAGGGGAAGCGGTAGGAAGCAACAATGATGTTTGTTCAAGACTGGCTCTGAATAACAAAAACGTAAACGATGTATGTTCTACACACATGCGTGGTTAAGACAGTTACAGTAAAAACTCAAGGGAAATATTATGTAACTATTAGTAGTTCCTTTTGTTTGGAATACGTTCCCACCCCCTCTGCCTTATTTCTCTGCCAGCTAAACACCCACTGAGCCTTCAAGACTCAGGGTACCCACCCCTGTGCTTACGTAACACCTGAGCACACCTCTAAAATCATGTAGTGGCCATTGCATTGTACCCCATTGACTTCGCCTGTGGACCCCCCCGCCCCACCGGATTGCTACTTATTGAGGCAGAGATTGTCATTTATTTAATAAGTTAAAAAAAAAAAAAAAGAAAGAAAAAGAAGAGGGCAAGAAATAAAATTATTCCTAATACATAAAATTTAGGCTTCAGCTAATGCAGACCTGCCTTTATTCCCCACTCCGCCACCCAACCCCTCGCCACACCGGCATCCCCACTGAGGTCTCAGGTGGAAGGTGAGAACTCTGCCTATAGGCTTTCTAGAAGGGGCTTTTTTTTTCCTTTTTTTTTGGCGGGAGGAGTAGGTGGGAGATTAGAAATGGGGCCCGTGGGATATTCCTGCACCCCCCCAGGAACCATTAACATACTTTTATACTTCCTTCCATGAAGTTTGTTTCCATGAATATCTGTGTTGCCCTATATACTGTACAAATTGGGATTGCAAACGTGCGATGGGATGATTTGATTTTACACCCAAACCCGACCCGCGTTCCCTTCCTTCTGGCACAGCTGCTTCTTCAAGTATTGCGTTAAGGAGCGCGCGGTCCTACAGGGGTCAGCGGCTGGAGGTCGCTCTCCTCCCCCATTCATTTCCAGCCCGGCACCGGATACTTCTCGCAGGCTCCCTTTTGCCCGCCCGACTTCTGAGCGGAGCGCGCGGGTGGGAGGAGAACCGACAAATCCTCTCGGGCGCCGAGCGCGAGAGGAGCCGCCCGTGCCCGGCCCAGTCACGTTGGCTGCAAAGCGCAGCCCGGCTGCGCCGCGGCGGGGAGGCGCGGAGGGTAACTAAGGGGAGAGGATCACGTGAGAGGAGGAGTCTGACCTACTTTCCCCCGCGGCAGGCGCATGCGTACTCCCCATCTGCGCGCTAGCCGGGAGGCTCACGTGGAATCGCACGTGCCAGATGCACCAGCGCCGGCTCCGGGCGGGGCGGGGCCGAGCGTGTGAAGGGACGCAGCCGGCGGGTCCTGCGGTCTTGACCCGCTGCACTGTTTTGCCCAGGAGGGCTGCTTGGGTACCCCAGGGGGATTTCCCCGAAGTCCTCGCATTAACAGTAATGAATTCTAAGTTACTGTACATTTTGCCCTTTAAATCACCATTTCCACAACTCAGTTTATCCTGCAATGGGCTCCTGCATCTGGAAACGAAGTCCCTGGAAGGAAAATCATTACATCATGGTCGGGCATCGCAAACGATTAGAAGCAAAACAACTGTCCAACAAAAAAACGGGTACATTTAGGGGAACATAAATTACTATTGGGCCGTGGTTGCAGTTCTCTGCAGCTCTTAAAAACCCGTAGTCACTGATAAGAAAACACCTCCAAGACACATGGGATTTTTAAAGAGATGGTGCAGAACAGTGTATGGGGTGCTTACATTTGTGAGAAAAAGGTATCTGTGTATATGCATAAATGGATGGAATAGTTCTGAAAAGATGCACACACACAAAAAACCTGGTAAAGGAAGGTATGCTAGATGACTGGGGGTGGGTCGGGGAGAAGCAAGGCTGACTCTACATTTTGTAACTTTAAAATTTTGTGCCATATGCAATCTATTTTTTTCGAATAAAATTTAAAAACAAAGAGTCATTTAGCACTTTAGAATCTGTGCAAGAGATTTTATGTAAATCATTTTCTTCCAGAAAGTTTGTCATGTACAGTATTTGCAGCTTTTCCTGTCCTGTTCAGCTCAAATTGTTTTTGTTTTTCTTGCAGTAAAGCATTGCACCGCCATCAGCTTGTATTTTAAAAGTCTTCCCCTTTCTAATAAAGTGCTGAGAAGTTTTAACTCCCAAGGTGAACAACCTAAGTCCTTTACATCTTCGAGAACCTCTCCAAGTTCCCTATCTTGAGGAAAAAGGCATGTTAACCAAGGGACTCTCAGCAACAAATATTTGCATAATTCAAGCCTGCACAGCAATTTTACATCTGTGATTAGCTTTTACTCTCCCAATTACTCTGTGAGTTTGTAGTGCAGATATTATCATCATTATGGTTATTATATGAGCGGTGGTTATATTTGGTTGCAAGTAACAGAAAAATCCAACTCTAAGTAGGTTGAAGTGTAAAACTCAGTAAGTCCACGATAGAATGGATTTCAGGGATAGTTTGATTCCCCAGCTAAACAATGTCAGCAGGATCTGGTTTCTTTCTGTCCTCTTGCTAAGCCTCGTATAAATGCCAGGTTCATCTCTAAAACTTTAGGAAGATCTCACTTGGTGAAAATGCCGCCTCCTTGCTAAAGGTGGGAAGCAAGTATCTTGCTTGTGTTGGGGCAAGTGCCTGTACTTAAACCAGTAACACTAACAGGAGATGGGAATATACTGATTTGTTTGGGATAATCTGTTAACCCATGTGCTTTGGGTAGAGCTAAAGAAAACAGAGAATGCACTGGGAGAGTCAAGCACACGCCCCTCACATTACTCTTGCTGTCATCCTTCCTGCTATTATTTCCCCTTTCTGGACGTGGATTGAGTGATAGTTCTCGATTTGCTGCTGATTACGCACTCAGCATATTTGCATGTTTCTTTGCATCGTGTAGCTTCCCAGCAATGCAGCGAGCACGGCATCAACACGTCAGAAAAACCTCCAGTACTAGCAAAACAACATGAGTTATGATAAGAAACCAGTGATGCCATTTTGGAAGAATTATATAAAAGGAAATGTACAAACACCACATTTATGTTCTATTTCTTCATTCACCCATCCAATAAATATTAAACTTCTACTATATGTGGAAACACAAGAGCTCTTACATAAAAACAGAAGACATTTATGACCAAGTCTCTGAACTCAGAGGAAATAGAGTCAAGTTAGACAGACAAGCTAGATACTTGGAAAATATTAAAATAAGGATATGAGACACCATGCAATTAAGTGCCTAAGTGGATGACGATGCAGTGTGGCAGATGTTCAGAGCACAGGCAGAGATTGGTTGAAAAAAGATAACAAACGGGAGGCCTTGCAGGATTGCCCAGATTAGATAGTCAGCAGGGGAGAAGGCAAGAAAAAAAGATAACAAACAGGAGGCCTTGCAGGATTGCCCAGATTAGATAGTCAGCAGGGGAGAAGGCAAGAACTGTGTAAATGGTTGGATATTAGGTGAGCAAAAGTGTAGAAGTAGACAGGAATTCTCGAGATTAGAGACCAGACCTATTGGCACAGAGGTGATGTTGTTAAATGAGAGAACCCAGGTTCCTCCGGCCCTTCACCCTATGGCTATAGATGCATTGCAATTGTTTCAATTGCCCTGGTTTCTAGTCCGACTTGCTCATCAATTCCAAATCTCAACCAGCTACCAGAGAATACCCAAGGGTCTTTCACATGTGCTTGTGGATCAGTCGGCCAATTACTGTCACCACACAGCATCTGCCACAGTCTTCCTCTTCCTCTACTGGTCTGGTCCCCTTCTGCTAGAAAGGCAGGATGAAAGATGTCTTACCACTGCTTGCCTAGCTGTATGGGGAGGAGGGGAAGCATCAAAAATGTTTGCAAGCATATCCACATTTTGCTGCATGCTGTGTCATCACATGACACACAGAGAATGTCCATAATTGTTGTGTTCATGCAGTAAGGGGAAAGTGCCTCATCTGATATACTGGGTGTTTGAATATTTAGCAACTACCTATTCAAGATCAAGTCATACTCGCAAGGGCAGTATTGGGATTAGCTTGAGGTAAATTAAGCTACTAGGGCACAAACCTTAACGGGGCTCTCACTTTTGCCCCACTCTCTCTGTCTTATGGTCTAGGCAGCCCCAAACTAATAACTTGAAGACCCTCAGAATATCAGAGAAGTCTTAACAGTAGGCAATGATAGACTCATATCCATGTATTTTATTTGTCTAGTTTTTCTCTCTTTTTTCTTTAATCTATACCCCAATTATACTTTAGACTTTGAGGTTTTTTTTGAGACAGAGCCTCAATCTGTCACCCTGGGTAGAGTGCTGTGGCATCACAGCTCACAGCAACCTCCAATTCCTGGGCTCAAGTGAGTTTCCTGCCTCTGCCTCCCAAGTAGCTGGGACTACAGGTGCCCACCACAACGCCCAGCCATTTTTTGGTTGCAACCACCATTGTTGTTTGGCAGGTCCAGGCTGGATTCGAACCCGCGAGCTCAGGTGTATGTGGCTGGCGCCTTAGCCCGCTGAGCCACAGGCACTGAGCCTAGACTTTGAGTTTTTAACTGGATATGTGGATTTATGTGGGGATGTAAGCTATACATTCATCTGATAATTGAACAAACATACATTGGGGTCTGCAAGGATGGACAAGGAATTCATTGGTTGTTGGGACCATGAGGAAAATAAAAATAAATGAAAGTCTTGCCTTCCAGGAGATCATAGCCTAGGAGGGAAGATGGTCTACAAGGAGGAGATAGGCGAGTGTGTCAGGGTAGACATAGGGACACGAAAGAATGAATGGATGTTTCTCCCATAGTTTGAAGCAGATGGGAGAGAGCATTGTACCTTTGTGTGCCATGTGGTACCCAAGCTAGGTCTTTAGGTGTGAGAGTCCCATGAGTCAAGCATCGTGGGTAAGCATTTGGGGGGAGGGAAAGGAGAAGTATTTAAATCCTAGATATTCATAAAAACTCATAGTCACCCACCCCGCCCCCCCCCAGGCAAATCTAAAACCAGAAAACTGCAAAGGTCCTGAGAAATGGTCAACAGAAGATTTAACTCACTGTTATGAAGGGACAGGAGGAAGGGCAGATACCTGGTGTGGGAAATGGGGCACCAGTTTTGGGCTTGACAAAACTACCCGTCCCATAACCCGGGTAGGAAAAGCTTCAAGTCACTGGGCATGGTTGAGCACATATGTGTAAGGAGACAAGCCTTGGACTAGAACTACCTTTCTCTTTTGCTTTTGATGTCCAACGTTATTTGAAACTCTCTAAGTAGGTGCTGAGACCAATAGGTAGAAAAGGAAATCAAAAGGTAACACTGACAGAGAGGGTGTGGGGTTGGTGACTAGACCTCCAATCACCAAACTGAGGATGTGTGTAATGCAGGGCCATCCTTAACCCTTTGACTGCAGAGCACTCAGGAACGAAAATTGAGGTGTGCAGAGAGGGTACCAACTGTTACTATACACGGCGCTACTGGACACTCTTTGGTTTCTTACTGATCAAAATAATCCACCCAAGTTGGTTTCAGTTTCAATATTTTATATTTATATCTATAAACATGTAATAGGCAAACAAAAAATTTAATGTGCAGTGATAAGGCTTTGCCATATGAATACAAATTTGATAATCCTTTTCTGTGTGGTACAACTCAAAACATCAAGATCATATATTTTGGGATTCAAATTGCCTTCTGTACATTGAAACTGCAGAAGACTGACTACTTTTAAATTTGAGATGGGTTCTACACTTTTCATCTTCCAAATCAGATTCCAGGCTACCTGACAGTTTACCTTTTTATGTGAGTAGTATTTTCAAAGCTACCGCTATATACAACAATTCTCCAACAACAATCAAGTCTTCTGAACTTGACAACTCTTTGAATTCATCACACTGCATATTTATTTATAATCCCACAAGAATTCACTATTTGTACAAATTATATCAGGCACAACTGTGAAAAATATTGAGAACAAAGAATATGATGAATACACACTCAAGTCAGGTAACCTAACAGTAACATGTGTCCTCAAGTTTTTGTTTGCAAAATGAACAGCGCCTACAGGCGTCCTTCATACCAAACAAACATCTTGTTTGAAGGCCTCTTGTTCGCAGTCAAAATGTTAACACCACAGGAATATTATCCAGGAAAGAGCAAAATGTTAGGATCTTATAGAGGAGCTTTATTTTCCCTTCCCCCACATGTTCTCGAAAACCAAACCCAACTTTGTGAAATGCTCTGGCAGGATTATCCACCGGGGAAGACTCTTTTCAGATGACCAATAAGTCATGGCCTCCTGCTTTGGGAATGGCTTGTTCTCAGATAACAAGTTATTTAGTGGTGTGTATCTGTTAGGCTAGGGTAGGATTGGTCATAGTAACAAACAAACCCAAATCCCTATGGCTTGAAAGTGCAAAGATTTCTTTCTTGTTCATACTACATATCCATCATACTGTTCCACCTCATCATTGTTCATTGTTCTTACCTTCTGAGGAAGAAGGTGAAGTCATTATCTGATACCCTGCTAGTCTCCTTGGTAAAGCAAAACTAGAGCTCTGGCGGGTCCCTATTTGATCGAGTAAATGCTCCAGTCTGGAGGTGGCACTCATTCCTTCCCCTCACAATCCGCTTAAGAACTAGTCATGTGGTTCCACCCAACCACACGTGGTTGTGTAAGTTCAGCTGTACCTGAGGCCAAGAAGGAAAAGGAAATGGAATATTTGTGAATAGCATCAACAACTACTATCCACGTAGCACCCTTTGCTTCACGTTGGCTCACCAAATTCTGTCTCCAATGGGCAAGTTGAAACTTGGAATGATAATAAAAAATAATGCTTGTTATCATTCTGTTAGCATAAAGCTAGACATTAGTCTAAGCACCTTCCCTATAGTAACGAACTGAATTTCTCCAGCAACCTTGGAAACTGAGATGATCACAGAAAAGATCATTCTAGGGTAGGGACGAGAAAAGTCTCTCCACAGGGAGCGTAACCTTAGAGTCATATAGGTTTTATCAACAGAAAAACAAACTTATTTTATAAGCCAAGTTTATGAAGTAGGACATATCAGTGTCACATACATATCTGCTTTCACCATGTAAAGGCAGGCTAGATACGGTGTGTAACAAAACCAGGAAAGTATCAATTCACGGGCGTGACTCAATTAACTAGGACATTGTTTTCTTGTATTCCATTGTCCACAGTAATAATAATCACTTTATCAATCCAGGCACAACATTTTATCACAGGCTTTCTTCATCCAAAACAACCACAGGCTTCTCTAGGGAAACAGTGATTGGAATACTGTCATCTTCAATGGCTCAGACATCATCCCAAGAGGGGCAATGTCAGGGGCGCTTCCTACAACATACTGTTTGCAGAATTCTACCTGTGGGACACCTGGAAACAGGTATGTGTGTGCATGAGAGACAGAGAGAGGAGAGACAGGATGCTCTCTCAGGTGTGCCTTCTAATATCCCTGTGTTTTTCTTTTTACATCTATACTTTGCACAAGTATTCATGAGCAGTGTACTGGTCTCTTTAGAGCAGTGGTTCTCGACCTTTGTAAAGCTGCGATGGATTTTCATTGTTACAAAGGGGGCGTGACCCACAAGTTGAGAACCTCTGCTTTAGAGAGACTCATAGACGCTATTGGGAGTCACCTACCAAGTATTTCTAAGCAATCGGTGCTGATTTGGGATAATGTTTTATGAATCACACACAAAAATAGGGAAAGGATATTGGCCAACTCTGGGGTGCTCATTATGGGCCAAGTCCCTTGCTAACTACTCTGTATGCATGATGGTTTTCATCCCCCAAAGAACCTGTGATGTGGGCAGGACTATCATCCGTCCAGGTTGTACAGGATAAAACTGAGGCATAGAAAAGCTACACTAGTGGTCAACAGAATCAAGGTCTCCCTGACTCCAGAGTCCCCACCTGAGATCTCTGCCCTCGGGAGCCTTCCCTACTTGCCCAGCTGAGCCTGGAACTTAGTGTTCTAACTCTGACCCAGTTGGGTGTCTCCTGGACCCCTCTAAGCTCATTGACCCAACATTTTACTCACAGCTCACTTTATCTTCTTTTATGCCCTTTCTCTCTCTGACTGCCAAAGTCCTGCTGCACCTTCAGACCGTATTCAGAAATGCCTCCTTTGCAAATACCATCTTGTCCTCCTGACCTTGTCAAGGAACAGCAAGAGGACCACAGAGACTGCAGTTCACAGAACAGAGGGCAGAGCGGTATGCAAGGAAGTCACGGAGGTTATGTGTGGTGCAGCTGGTGCAGATTAAGTAGGGCTTCTTTTTTTTTTTTTTGAGACAGAGCCTCAAGCTGTCACTCTGGATAGAGTGCTGTGGCATCACAGCTCACAGCAACCTCCAATTCCTGGGCTCAAGCGAGTCTCATGCCTCGGCCTCCCAAGTAGCTGGGACTATAGGAACTTGCCACAACGCCTGGCCATTTTTTGGTTGCAGCCATCATTATTGTTTGTTGAGCCCGGGCTGGATTCGAACCTGCCAGCTCAAGTGGACGTGGCTGGTGCCTTAGCCCATTGAGCCACAGGTGCCGAGCCTAAGTAGGGCTTCTTAAGCTATTGAAAAACTTTGGCTTTTAAGGAGTGACATAGAAGCCATGAAAGATGGTGAGCAGAAGAGTGGCATCATGATCTACCTCCATACTGGAAGAGCCTGTTTTGGCTGCTGGGTGGAGAACAGCCTGTGGTCGGGCAAGGTGGGACACAGGGAGGCTGTGTAGTTGGCTGTTGCAATAATCCAAAGGAAAACTGACAGGGAAGGGCAGTTTTG